>BJCM01073255.1:0-32298 GCA_018326385.1 Flaveria bidentis | reverse complement strand
AACATACAACATACATAAGCACATAACCGAAACAAGAACTCAACAAAAACACATAAACCCTCGAATTCTTACCTTGAAATCTGGCCTTTTTCTTGTTCTTCTTCGAAGACCCGAATGTTCTCCTCTTTCTCTCTCTAAAAACCGTATGAAAAGGTTATGATGGGAGGGTGGGCGGCCATGCCCACCTTTTACACTAACTTTTTGTACCTTTTGTCCTTTTGACACTTTTAACCCTTCAACTTGGGTTAAATTTGCATTTCCTACTTTTATTATTCCTTTATTGTCTTTTTAAATATCCGGGTGTTACACAAGCACTTTGCATACATGTACTTTATTCATTTGATGTCGAGTTTGGAATCTCGGTAATGACTCACCAACAACGTAGTTGTTGACGTGTTTTGACTTGTGATGCATGTTGTGCAGGGAGTGCCAGAAGGCACTAGATTGGTCAAGGAGACTTAGACATTTAGTTTAAATAAGATTTTCATGTAGAAGTTTGGACTAATTAAACCATCCTAGGGCAGTGTAATCAATTTATGTTTGTAACTTAAACACAATAGACGCATGGAATTATATAATACTGTTAAGGTTTTAATTCAGCCTAGTTATTATGGTCTTGAATGTTTAAGTCTTCTGTTATGTTATTTCAAGTTTGTGATACAACAAATAACACTTGTTGATTAGGGGTGTAACAACTTAGGTGTTTCAAGTAGAATTTTACTAAAACATCAAACTTTAAGAATTTATATCTCATTTATCTAATCTCTCTTTTAGACACAGTTTGATTCGTTGTGATGTTCTCATGTAAACGCATACGTAATAATTAATAAATAATGTATCTTAACAATATCTAATTATATTTATTATGTCCAAGGTTAAAAAAACTCATTTTCCTATTTTATTAAAAAAAACTCATGTTTCTAATAATTTTTCCAAGAACATATAACAAATGTTTGGCAAGTCGTATTTAGATCTTAAATATGGATGCACATTCTCCCCATACCATCTTTTTGTCATCACATGGTTCGCCACCCAAGTTTTTACTATCAAAGTTCTCTTTAATTGACAGTACTTTTGTAGTGTTTAAAAATTTTCAAATGGAGTCAAAATATGTCATGTGTTTGTTTGGGAATGAAACAAAATTCTCATATTTGATTTGTAAGTTTGTCTGTCAATTTTTTAACGAACTGAAATGCAAATTGATATATTATTATTCTTCCTACTTCAATAAAAGAATAATTAGGGAGGGCACATAACAATATAATATTTCTACTCATCATAATTTTCTTTTTTTTTTCTCTTATTAAATAATTACATTAATTACTAATAGTATTTTTAATTATTTTTAGATTTGAAATAATTTTTTAACTAAATTAAAAAAGAGTTCTTGTCATTAATGTTATTTTTAATAAAATAAATTTCTAAAATATAAGAAATTTTTCTATAACATCATACTTTAAAAAAATATTATTTTAAAATTGGTGCTTCTAAAAGTAATTTTTATAAACCAAAAGTAATTAAATATAAGAATTATAATAAGTAAATTTTAAAAATAACATTGTTAGTACTGTTTGTTTTGAAACAATAATGTTTAATTTTTCTTGTAAAAACAAAAAGGTTTAAGAACAAAATTTTTAAAAGCTAATATCATTGTTTTATTATAGTTTTTACGCATACATAATTTGATCATATCTTATCTTAAAATTTTATTATATAACTAATAAAATTTTATTATATTTAATATTTTATTTATTTAACCCATGTAATACACGATTTTACGTAAACTAATTATCACTATAAACAACTACATGATCATTGCGAACCGTGACCTAACAACATAAAATTATTGAACGAATATGAGAGGGGCGTTAAAGTTCGATATATATATATATATATTTTTGACACTCGAGCAAATAAGGAGAGTAAAATAAGAGCCATAACCATGTAAAGTGGATGAAGTTTAACTCCTTTGTTAACTTCCTTATGGAGTGAATGTTAAAATTCTTTAGTTGACGATGAAGTTTGACCAATCCATTCCAATTGTTGTTCTCTATATTGTCCAATAGCGTATCCATTGAAGTAGGGTGCCCCTTGAAGTCTTAGAATTCAATTCTAATGAATTTTGTGAACCAAAAGGATTTTTAATATTTCTTAACAACTTATTGAGCTCGTTCTTTAACCTCTCTAGTGGCAACAACCTTCATTCCATTAATGGTTTATGATTTGTACATTATAGATTGAACGGTAACTTTTCTATTATTTTTTGTCAGTATTTTTGTTAAACGGAGCATTTATTGGCTTGTTTCTCTTCAATTGGGAAGATAATTTAAGAAGAGCGACAAGTTGATAGTGAGGTGAGCTTAGGGGTTGCAGAAGAAAATGAGTGTGACCACTATGCTGGTTAATTACTGATGATTTTGCTTAGCTTTTAATAAGGTTAGGTTTTAAAACATTTTCATCCCACTTTTTATTTTTATTCTTATAATTGCAATAAAAATCATTATTTTTCTCTCTTTTTTTAATTGAAAATACTTTTGATATATTTATTATTATTTTTTCTTTTCTCCGGTTATAATCACTTTTAAAAATATTAAAAGATTTATAAGGGTAAATAATGTTTCTCCAAAGTTACATATGATTAGTAACATATTCAATCTACTCCACTCATCCACTTACAATTATTCAATATGATATAAAAATTATACTCATAACATTATGAGAAACCTGATGTAAATGTTCGTAGGGAATTGATCAGGGTTTATGATTCTATCAATAGAAAGTAATGTTGCATTTTATACAACAATCGAATTTAAAAACAAACCTTATTTGAAACTAATTAGGGACTAAAATCATATTTTTCTCGCCACATTTAAACTTAGTTTTTAAGTTTATAACAAAACGTATATGAAAAAGCGTTGGTACAAATATTGGTTGCCTTTTGATGATATTACATGTTGACAATGACAATAACATGACACATAATAGTGTAAATTGTAAATGTTTGATGTGACCTGAATGTTTGCACATTTATATCAAATTTGTTTGCCTATTCCGTTATGTTTGTACTATGATCATACTAATCGTTAGTTTTTTAATCAACCATGCAACTTTAAGTAGGATTTTTTTTATTGTTATGATAAAAATGTTATAAGGAAAACGTTACAGAAAAGAACATATTTTGAAATCAAAAGAAAAAAATTGATATTTGAATCCTAAAAATGAGGGCATTTGATGGATTCTTATTCTAGTGTCCTTATCAAATTAACGTGTGTTCAAGTCCCATAAAACAAACAAACTATAGATGGATTTATGGATTTTAGAAGTAGATTTTTAAAAGAAAAAAAAACTTATGTATTTTTGTGACCACTAGGTTTTGAGATTCTTTTATATCCTTAAATACAATTAAGATCTGTTTGATTTAGACATTTAACATGTCGATCTAAGTTATACTTTTTAGTCAGATATTCTAATCAGTTTATATATAAAATAAAATAACTTTATTAAAATTTGCCAAAAAGAAATCATCAATCAGTTTGTACTCAGAACTTGATGTAAAAGGTGAATAGTTCCATCACATGGACCCTTTCACTTTCATGTGCACATGCAAGTTTCATCATGCTTGTACCTATGCATGATTGATTGTACTTTTGCCATCTCGATACTTTCTTTGTTATGAAACTTAAACATGTTTTACGATTATTAAAAGTTTAACAATATTTTAAACTCTTAGTTTAGGAGTGTGTACTATGTTAAGAACCAAAAATACTAATATCTTGTTTAGTTTATAATAATTATTAAAGAGGATTTAAGCACTTAGCCCTTAACATTTAGCAATTCTATGAAGGTCAAAGAGCGTGGGTTGACTTTTCATTGAAGCAAAGTGTATGTAATTTATAACTTCTTGTTAACATAAATGAACAAAAAGTAGCATTTGCTTATAAAGATAGTAATGTGATAATGAATAACCTTTCTTAAAAGTTGAAGTAAGGATAATTTAGGGATTTGTGCATTCTAGTCATCAATAACAAATGAATGAATACATATGGAGTGCTGAGCTCTACTCCCGTTTACACCGGTAACAAAATGATTAACATAAGGTATCTTATAAAACTTCATTAAAACAAAAGAGATCTTTAGTTTAATTCTCGCCTGTTGCAAGAAAAAAGAATTTATATTGGGTTATGAGGTTTTCTTACTTAAGGTGGGTTTTCTTATAGGTGGTCTTAAATGCGATGTTGATGAGGACGGATGGATGTACAAGTTTTTCTTCGGGGACATTCCATTCTAGTGCCCTTAGGTTTCATACTTGAGTAATAAAAATGATTGAGTGGGCTAGTGGTCCGTCAATGGTCTAATTAGTCGTTAGAAAAACAATGTATGAAACCTCACCAGTTTGGTTATATTGAGCGGTTTTGTTTATGTATTTAAGTGAACATGATTTTATAAGCTGAACCTGGTAATTTGATTTATGTATATGTTAAAACTGGTGGTGTATATAAAGCATGACCGGATTGTTTATGCAATCCTAGAAACTTAAAAGAGTGAATTGTTGTTTCCTCCGTATGGTTTGTTTATATTTGTTATTTTCATTCAAAAATTTTTTTCTTACATTTGACTCCTCAAGGTTTGGAATAGTTTTCATTTTCATCCAAAAACATGAATTACGTGGTAAAATTTTTTACTAGCAACATGTAAACATATATTAAGATTTCGTTTTTAAATAAAAAATTACATAAGTACCCTTTTAACAATGAATATTTAACATTTTAAAACAATAGAGCTAATTTTTTTGGATGAAAATGACAATGTTTCTCAAACCTTGAGGACCCAAATGCAAGAAAAATCATTTTTGAATGAAAATAACAAATGTAACAAACCACAGGGAGGAAAATGACAATTCATTCTAAAAAAATACCATATCATATTAAAATGTTACATACTCTTTGAAGTTTTAAAAGTTTTTTAGGCGGGCAAACTAGTTATGTGTTTCCAAGGGAATTCAACAAAATGTCACATAAGTTGTCTGTACGCAAGCCATTAGCCGTGTGTGCACCGCACACGAACAAACTTCACACCTATAAATCTTACAGGTTGTTTTTCCTATCTCTGTCATTCTCACTGTCATTTTCTAACTATCTCTTTTTAAATTCAAGGATAAAATGGATACCTAAAGAGTTTAAAGAAAAAACTTGTAGTAGTGATAAGAATCAAACATGTTATGATTTAGAAAAAGGGGCGAGTGGGTGACCAAAGCGAACAAGGGTGCTTTAGTTTCTTAAAAGAAACCAATACTAGAAGTGTGGATACCACATTAACCATTTATGTAATTTAGAGACGTATTAGTAAGTGAAACATCATGTTAGGTTTGTGGAGTATTGATTTGAGCTCGGGTTAAATTAAAACTTAGTGACAGATTAATTAAATTAAAGAGCTAGCCTTTTTTTTAATTGTAGCCCATTAAGGTTTTTTTGGGGATTAAGTTGTAAACCATAATTTGTCATATTTATATTGTGTATTGTACTTGTAATTCTTCACGAGCGAGACAGAAAACAATAATATATTCCTCACGAGTGAGACAGAAAACAATAATATATTTATTAAGTAGACGTAGGACACATCAACCGAACCACTTTATATCTCGCGTGTTCATCTTTGTTATTATTTTCTCTCGCAGTTTGATTGTGTTTATATGTCAATCCATATCCGGATCTCTAACACATCAAACCCAGACACATTTAATATATTTATTCCATGTCAAAATCATTAACTTTTTTAAACGACGCTTCACACATTCGTCTATCTTTGCTTTTGAACTATATAAACTCATAAGCCACCACACACCAGACATTCGTCTATATTTCGCTTTTGAACTATATAAACTCATAAGCCACCACGCACCAGTGTTTGAACCCTGGTTTTCACACACACATTAATTCTAACCTGAAAACACTTAAAATCATGTAACCAAAACACTACTTAATTGGGTTTTAATCACATTATAAACATATACGAGACACAAGCATGCTCAACAGGTTCTAATAAATATGCAAAACAAGTCATTAACAAATTGGCTAAAACAAGTTTAACTGATCAACATATTTAGTTGAACTACTTAAACAAAGGTTACACAAGCTAGAATACGGCCTGTTTATTGAACGGCTTTGCTTATTCAACAGTTAGATATACCAACCCAAAACATAAATAATTTCGTGTAACTAAGCTACCCATAACGTATTTTAGGGGGTAAAAGTAAAAAGCCCACCAGTTAATTTTAAATATTAAGAGAGAATTAAATATAAAATAGTAACCACAACAACCTTCAGATTGACAAGTACTTCAATTCATTCGAATGTCTGATCAGTTAAGCCGAATAAACATAAGATATGAATTCACTAAGACAAAGGTTTATCACACATGCTACAGAAAGCAAGAAAGCAAACATCTCAAAACTGGTATAACTAGCCTTTAAACATCAGCAATGATAACATCGATCTTTTTCCGTTGGCAACCACCTGCAACAAAAACATGCAAATGATATTCAGATTACTACATAACAAGAAACTAGCAAGAATATACAAATAAAAACAATATGATGTATAAATTTTTATAAGATTGTATAAAAACAATCTGATGTATGAAGTTTTATAAGATCACAACAATTAAGCTCTAGGATAAACAAAAAACATGCAAAATTAGATTCATACAAGTTCTAGGATAATAGAATATACATCTTCACAAACCACTAGATTGCAGCTTGCTTTCTTATCCTAGAGGATAAAAAGTAAGGTTTGCTCTCATCTCACCCTCTACAAACTCTTGTATGAGAGATTTTTGCTGGGTATGTTTGTTACTTGCATCTTCAAGAAACATGCAAACAAAATATGCAGACCAGATTGCACCTATGATGCCCCTCACACTATGGTTCTTAATATTAGATCATCATGAGCACAATAACAAACAAGAAAACAAGGAGATAACAACTATCAGGACAACAAAACCCTATGTAAAAAAATAAAATATAAACAAAGTGAAAAGAGAAAGGTTTCATGACTACAATATTACACCTGTCGCATTAACACACGTCTCTGAGTAAAAGCAACTAAAACAGTGTAGACATAGTCTCTGCTAAACCGTTTACGTTTTTTTTTTGCAGGTATGGTGTTTAAAAACAAGCATGATTGAGTAGAACCACTGGTTTTCAAGTTACTCTATGCACCTTGGGTGTCATCATCTCTAGCTCAAATGATTCTTGCCTTAATCTCAACCTAACCATAATGGCTTTCCAGAAGTAAATGAATTAAAATATAAAGGCAGAAAAGCAAACATAGAACGTTAAGGCTGGATACAAATACAGCGTTGCAAAAGTTGACTTTATAAACAATTTACAAGTGTTTGTTTATTTGTTAAATCTCTCTAAAATGCATGCTAAGTGCTATTGGATTTTCAACAGCATACTCATGATTATAAGTTCCAAACCCAGTGACTTTTTGTCTTTTCTTGCAAGGATTAAAAACTGAATATAAATATTGAAGTTCAACAGTGCAAAATAAGTGTTGAGTGTAATCAAATCTTAAATTGTCAAACGCACACTCAAATAAAAAAAAACTCACGTGTCGCCTTGCGCAAAAACATGCACGTCCAAAACAAAAACAGCACAATATATAAGTCATAGGCATACAAAATCAATACTATTCCCCATATATATAACACACTTAATGTAATTAGAAACTAAAAATCACATCAAGTATTTCAAAAACCTCTTAATATCATCTAACTAAAACATAATATAGTATCACTAGTTGCAACTTGCAAGCTATAGCTATTCTACACAATTTGACTCCTTTCTTCTTCTCTTCTAAGCCAACAAACCAAAGCCCTATAAAGTGAGTTTTAAGCATTCTTTTATACTAAGTGAGGTTTGGGCATTCTTTTATCATTATTTACTCTTTTTTACTATAACTAGAAGACCATAAAAATTACCAAAATCTAACGACTTAGCTCATGTTTGAAGCACCGGAGTCAAAGAATATAAATCATCACCCAATAGTTAATCTTTCGGGGTTTGATGAAAGCACATACAAAAGCAAAAAATCCAAACTAAAAAGTTTGCAACTTTAAGAACCAATGCATCAAATTAAAATTTTCACAAAGAGCATAGCAGTTGACAACTTGATACTTCTATAACTCATATTTAACAAACAAAAGCGTTTCTTGTACAACGTCATCTACCTAAATTCAAATAAGAAAACTCTGCTTATCAATAACATAACACAAAAGACGACAACATTCACACTCTATTATAAACCACATAACAACAACTCAATTCAAATCCACAAACAAAACAACCAAAAGCTACATCAATATTAAACCACATTACCTTAGATGTTGCTTGGGTACATGAACACCCGAACCCTAGCTCCCTGCAAACACAACACCAAACATTCAAACAAAACCCCCAAACAGAAACCTACAATCCCCCATCATAATCCACAATTACCATCGACTTAGGAGGAAGATTAGACTTAAACTTCGCACGAACAACACCAGTGTTCCCATGAGGCCTCGTCACTTTCCCCCAAATGCACCGATAGTGCGACCCATTCTTCTTCACCTTCGCTTTGTAGATGTACGCCATGCGTTTCCCTTGGTACCATGCCACCTCATCCTTCGTGTTCACTCCCTCAATTTGAATCAACGATGTGTTCGGGTACTGGTTCGACTTCGACCTAATCAAAATCACTCAAACAATCAAAAACTAACAAATTCGACGTTGTAAAAGGAAAAACCACAGATTCGAATATTCGATTGATGTTTAATTTACCTCTTGTATCCGAGAATCGTTCCTCTGGTGTAAAGTCTGAAATGAATGATACAGATGGTGTTACGAAACGAAAAAGTGAGATTGAAGATGATGATTGGAGATTTAGGGTTTTTGGTAGATATATTGGTTTACCTGACACGTTCTCCTTGACGGCCCTTCACCATTTTTGATTCAACAGAAGACAGCCGACGCCTGTGTGATGAAATGAAGAAGAAGATGATGAAGAGTATAAACCCTAAAATTGCATTGGTTATATATGGAGACGTTTCGATGGGCTGATATTAGAATATTTTATGTGGGCCGAAGATCTCTTGGGCCGAAAGAAGAGGGTACAATAGAGCCTTAAAAATATGTGTAGCGGAAGGGTGACGTTATTGGTTAACGGCTTATTCGGTTGTAAATTTTTTTATTTGGGTTTATTTTCTAAACAAACCGAACTAAATTCAAAATATTTCTAATCAAACCGAATTTAATTGAATAAACAAAATTCATAATTCAGATTCGGTTGAATTTCATTGAATTTGGATTTCGAAAATTGAACTAAATAAAACAAAGATTTTGTGGAACCGAAAATTGAACATGTGGTGGTATTAGATATGCGATCATGTGGTGGTTCACTAGTCACCACCACATACATAATTTTCATGTACACCTCAAGGGTGGTATGTGACACAAGGTATGTCATCTCTCGCCGGAATTTCAGTTCTTTGTGCATAACCAGGTTGTACATTACAATTCACTAAAGCATCAACGTTGTTTATGTTGTACAAACTGAAAACCCAGATGCACTTATCATTGTTTGGCAAAAGCGCACAAGAAGCTATGCATGTTCTTCTGCAAAAAGTGTTGTGCTATATGCCTGTGCACAGAACACACTTGCCGTAACAATAAGTCTTGTGCTTGCTACAACAACCGGCCGATGCAGGAAGGCAAACCCAAGAGTCCACGGGGTTACTTTGATCGGGTTAGTTAATCGGGTTTCGGATTAAACAATTAGGGTTATTCGGGTTAATCAGTTAGGGTTATTCGAGTTTTTTTAGCGTTGAAAGTCTACCCGAAACCAGACCCAAATAACAATCGATTTAATCAGTTTCGGGTTGTTTGGGTAATAGGTTGTTCAGGTCGGGTTCTGGGTATTAAACAATAGACAAAAATTAGTTGAGTTTAGTGTGTTTTCATTTAAAATCTTATAGAATTAGTGGACTTACATTAGCTTACTTCTATAGATAATATTATGTGGTTAAATATATAATAGTATACAAACGATTTCATCAATTTGAACAATCTAAACAAATGTTTACTTAATTATAATGTGAGTTGACCTATTATTCGGTTTTTGAGGTTTAAATGTCTATCCGAAACCTAACCCGAATAAGAATCAGTTTAATCGGTTTTCGGGTTGTTAGGGTAACAAGTTGTTCGGGTTGTTCGGGTAACAAGTTATTCGTGTCGGGTTTCTTCGGGTACGGGTGAGTTCGTGTCGGGTTTCTTCGGGTACGGGTGAGCTCATGTCGGACAGGTTAATCGGGTATGGATAAAATCGGCGGGCCTAGTTTAGAGGGCTGAATGGATAATTAGTTAAAAATTGAAGGGCGTGGTTTGTTGTACTCGTGAATTAAATTTTGTTGTTTTTATGCATTTTACAGATACAATGATGAAATTAGCATCTTTTGAAACAACTGTGAAGATGGACAAGTATGTATCCCAATGTAACAAGAAGTTGCATCTTGGAGTGAGCTTTATACATGCCATTGTTTCATAACATAATTGGTTTTTGTTTAGATAAGGTGCAGCAACTATGCACGAGAATGCTGGCCAATTTTTTAAGCCGACCGGACACGAACTTATTTGACCTAAATACATGACTCAAACCAAAATGATCCTTTTTTTTCTAAATTAGCTGTCTTGTCTTTTAATCTGTATTAGCTGCTGCATAAACCAAACCCATCATGACCCATAACCATCCTGACTTGAACCCATCTTAACTCATACCCATCCTGACTCGAACCCACCTTAACCAATACCCATCTTGACCTCTTTGTTCAATCGGCCCATCCTGACCTACATCCATTTTGACCCAAACCCATCTTGACTTGACAACCAACCCACTCCAACCTACTCATTTTACCACCTCTAATTTGCACGCCCTAAGCCACACATGTTGAGTACTACAGTTTAATGTTTACATGTGTTAGCAAACAAATATGATGGAATGCTATGTGCCACTAGAGGTGTACATTTTGGCTTTTTCCCATATGTGTTTGGTATGGGTCAACAATGGTCAAACCCAGTTCGATTTAATACCAGATTTAGAGGGAAAAGGCTTGATTCAATTTAAAACGGGTTTTCTGAATTGTTTCAGTTTTAACTGGTTTCAACTAAGAGGTTTACAAACCGATTTCAAATCTACAATTGGTTCCAACCTAGCTTCGATCACAACGGTGTCCAAACCAGGTTTGACTCGGTTAAAAACCCTTCCAGTTCTCAAACCGGTTCTTTTCACCTCTCTGCCCAGCCTACCTGGTCAAAAAGATATATCCCCTAATTGGTTTAACCTAACGAAAAGGAATTTCCCTTGCACAGTTTACCTGATGATTATGACATAATGATGTAACAACGTAAAGAGAAAATGAGAATGATGAAAGAAAGATGTCATAATGATGAATTTGATGTTAGATAAACTGTCTGGATAAGCTCAATTACAGTTGGTTGACCTTGTATACTCCAATATCAAAACACATATAGTCGAACAATGACACTCAAAGCCAAAATGTGGGTTCACTGGCATTTGACTCGACAAACAATTAAACTTAACAAATATGAATTCCGAGTCTCAATACCAGTTTGGCTCTTGATCAACAGAAACATTCAACTGTACCAGTCAAGAAAGAGAACAGAAAGAGTAAGCACCACTAGAAACAGCAAAAGAAATGTTCTGCTACTGCTGTTTCGCTGGATAGCTTGTGTCAATTCCTTGTTACCCATCTCTACATTCTTCGTTGCTTCAACCGCCTATAAATAACATCATTTAATTATTTCGGCCAAAAAGCATTTAAATCATTGGTTTAACAACATTCTGAGTTGTCTGACCTGGTCATACAAATACTCTATTTGTTGAGCCTGTTGCAAGACGTTTGTTGACATGAGATGATTCAATGCCGACATCTCTACCATTTTGGTTTCAGTGTCACGCGCTGCATCTAGAAGACTTGACAACTCTACCTGAACTAACTTGAGTTACTCAACCATGAACTAATTTAGAGAGCTGCGGGTCAGACGGGTTGTGGAACAGGTCAAAACATGTAAATTTTGTATGGGTCATATTGGTTGACCGGAAACACCGATTTAGGACTACGTATGCCTTAAAGAAAGCACTTTGGGTGACTTTCAACCCGTTTCCTTTGTTAGTGAATATTTCTTATTTTCTCCATTTGGCCCATTAAAGTTAAGAATTTCTAAAACACAAAATTGATGATATAATACCTGAAGAGCACGTGTTTCGTCATCTAAAAGTTCCTGCTGGACTTTCATGGGTTCGAGTTGGATCTCACCAGGGTCCCTGGTCTCTGAAGTTGTTGGTTCCCTTGACTCCAGATTATTGCTGATATCAGGAGAAGTTTTTGCAGGAACTCGCTTCGGTTTTCTTCTAGGCATAGCTCGATTAATAGCATCTTGAAATCGTACAGCTCTGAGTTGATCAAACTGTGATGTCACTGAATGAAGCTTTTCACTTAATATTAAAACCTGGAATTGGAGGAAGAAAAAGTTATGATTAATGAAAATCACAAACACACACTTTATAGGGGTCTTCAGCTTTAGCCTTTAGCTGTAGGGATGACCATCACCCAAAACCCAATCTTACACTCACATAAAAAACTGACCCGATCTTAAACACCCATCAAAAACTGAATTGAAATACCAAATACTCAACTACACTACTAACTATTCTACAACACTACTAACTATTCTATTAATTTAATAGTTATAAGTAGGGGTGTTCAGAAAATCCGAAATCCGAACTGTATCCGAATTTTAATAAACCGATCCGACTTCTTATTCGGATCGTATTACATCCAAATCCGAATTCCTTATTCGGATTTTGGATCGAATTTCGGATGACAAATTTTTTTAATTTGGATTGTTCGGATTAATCGGATATTCAATTATTTCGAAGAAGTTATAAGTTTCTAACAATATCAACATGTTATTTATTATACTTTCAAGATTATATAGAATATTATACGGATAAGAGTGTCTGGATAATCGGACACCATACCCATCCCAAACCCACAATATTTTAAAAACTAATCTCATACCCTAATAACCCTCTCCTATGTTGGAATAACCAATTGGATCAACCCGAAAAATATGCAAACACATATAATTGAAGACACCAATGACCCCTATTTCTACTAAACTAACTTGCAAACCAAGTCACCATACTTCGACTTAAATTAGGAAACATAATCAAACTAAATTAACTAAATCAGACTAAAACAAGTAAATAAATAACTTTACTAATTAACCGTTCTAAGTATTGAATATTGACAAGATTAGTCCGACAATCACCCCCAAATCTTGTCTTGCACTATGCTTCATAGCAACACCGGGCTTGAGACGCCTCTTGTGGATTTTATCTCGCTAAAACCAACATCTCCTTGACCTCTCACAAACCCCTGACCTTCACCTTGATCGTATCCAAAGTCTTCCTCAACTCGACTTCTCCTGGACACATGACCTCCACTTCGAACACGTCTAAAGTCTTCTTGAATTGAACCCTTGCTTTTTGCCTTGTACTTCTTCCCGAATCGTTTAAGTCACATGCTCATTGACCTCTGACTGAAAAAACTAGCCTCTTGCTTTCCTGTTTTTACCCGGCTACTGAACGAAAACCTACCACCATGTTGTTTTGTTTCCCGCACATCCTGTCAGATTACTTCTACCAAAGAACTAACCACCTATTATTCTGTACTTTTATTGGCGAGGAAGACAAGTCTGTGGTTGACCTTATTCTGAAAACACTTGTTAATTACGAAAAAACCTGGTTAATGCCCTTGCTAATCTGCAATGATCGAATCAAACACCCTTGCTAACCTATTGTTTGATAGCGCTGACCAAACCAGTTGGTTGTCTTTCAACTTTCGTAGAAGAACACAAATTACACAATAAACTCTTTTATTTATTATGCAAAACCACCCATCAAGCAACCAAAAGCCCGTTGTCATGATAATCGTGCCTCCAAATAAACTATTTTGTTAGTTTCTAGCCTTGTGAACCTCCGAGAAAGTCACTACCATGTTCTTTCTTTTTCTATTTTCCTTCCGGCTGATATAATTAAATCTAACCGGGAAACAAATGAATTTTCTTCTCGGTCCTCCCTTTATCTTAATCTCTTCTAGTGGAGTTCAGATGCTATCTCTCCATGATAGTCGGATTGGTTTCTTATCAACGTTTAAATTCCGATCGGCTCTACATAAGACGTGATCTTTAGCTCTGATACCAATTGTTGGAATAACCAAGTGAATCAACCAAAAAATATATGCAAACATGTATAATTGAAGTAACATTCTTCGACTCATTTAGTATATTATTAAACTTGACACACAATTACAAAGAATACCAATGATCCATATTTATACTAAACCAACTTGCAGTCCAAGTTACCCTACTTAGACTTAAATTAGGAAACATAATCAAGCTAAATTAAGTAACTAAATCAGACTCAAACAATTAATAGATAACTTTACTAGTTAACCCTTCTAAGTACTAAATATTGACAAGATTAGTCCAACATCCTACAAAATGCTTTGTTATAGTTAATTATCTTATTCTGGTTATTCAAGTTCATTATACACCCAAATACAAAGAAAATGGCGGCTAAGAAATATTATACATACCACTCCATGTTTGTGTGCAATAGTATCAGCATTAGCAGTGTCACCTCTAATGCCAAGCCAGCCCTTTGAATTCACTTCTTCATCGGTTATGCTAGTTTTGAGAATGTCAATCTGTTCTTTACAGGCTTTAACAAAAATGCTAACCTGTAGAATAGCCGCACATTAGTTTTTGTTCCCCGTTTTAAGTACGCATGTACAGTCTTATATCATAGAGCTGCCTCTTTTTTGGGTATAAACTGTATCATATTACAAATAAGAATTACATTTAAATCTTACTTCATGCTCAATGCTGTCCCTCTCCTCTTCTGTGGTACGATGAGGATCTATATAATCCTTCCTGTGTCTTTTCAAAAATTGTTCTAGGGTCTCGATGCTTTCTAGCTGAGAAATAAAGGAAAGCAAAAAAAAATAATTAATAGATCAAATAAGAAACATTGAATTTCTGTATAAAGAACAGCTTAAAACAAAACGCGAATTGGCTCGTTCATAAGTAAAGGAGTTGAAATTGCCAGCTCTGCTGTAAAGCCATATGGTAATAGAATTGTGTATACCGTTTTCAATGCAGCCTTGGTGAAATGTGATCTTTCCCGAGGTTTGTGAATGATAAAAGATGCCATAAGAGCTGCCCTTTTGGCCTGTAGATGGTAATCAGATTAGAAACTGCATGTTATTATTATCAATACATACAAACAGAGCTATTCTTTAGACTGTTGACAATAGTTGCAGTATCACACATCAAAACTAGTAGCTACAACTGTTAAATATGCACACGTTTACCTTCTAAACCAATCCAAAAATTTTATGGTCACAGAAATCTGACTGTGTTATTAGGATGTTTGATATTAATTAATTAAAAAATTAAGATGTCTAGCAGATCAAGAATACATCAAGACAATAGTACATTATTATTTGTATTTTTACAAAATATAAAAATAAAATTAGTTATCATCTCTATTCTCTACCAAGTAATTGGCATGCCATCTAAACAGGTGATATAGACTGGTATAAGTGTATAACAGAAATGTACTTCATATTTATCAACTAAACAGATACACATGACCACAACATTATAAACCAACCAAACAATGGTCAAACAGCCTAAAGATAGCTAAAGCCACTGAACTCAAAGCTGCAACCCTTTTTAAAAAAATTTAAAGAAAAGTAAATCAACAACAGAAATTATATTTACTACTGGTAAACAGACTAGAAATAAAAAATGAAAACCAACCTCGTTAAATCCCAAAGACAAAGCCCCCCTGTTGACAGCATCTTTAAAGTCTTCAGTCCGGTCTCTAATCTTAGCCATGCATTAACATCCACCAGCAATCACCTTAATGATATTTGAAAGGAGCGATGTGAAAAGAAGTAATAACTATTTCAGTGGTCACAGCTATGAGCTAACAGGCAAGATTCATGAAGTATTGAACAAGATATATAAAAGGGGCAAGATATTAACTGTAAAAGCTTCCAAAACAGAGGCTATCTTGGTAAGGTATTTTTTTATATATCGCAAATGAAGTGACAGTTATTAAGTTATGAACTCTGGCCAAAGAAAATCACTGCTTAAAAGCAATGTTATGTTTGCTAAAGTTAAAAATATTTAAAATCCATAATATCCTAAATTTTGATTCTGAAAATTTATAGATGTAAAGTTTCTGAAAAAGGTAAACTGTATGATTTGAGCAAAAAAACAGCAACATCAAGTCATCAATCCAGACATGATTACTACGAAAGTTAAAAAATTTTATATTCAAATAAATTCTGGATGTGAAAATCTATACATGTAAGTTTCTATGAAAGGATAAATGTATGATTAAGGCAACAACTCAATAACAGCAAAATCAATCCACGCATGAATGATAGAAATTAGGATTTCATGCTGAAGTCATAAACTTTCATATTCCATGACATGACCTCCTAAACTCTGGTTGTAAAAATCCAGACATGAGTTTCTGAAAAAGGGTAATTGTATGATTAGGGCAGGAACTTTAAAACAACAAAATCAATCCAGAGATGATGTCTTATGTTTGAGCAAAGATAAAAGATCTACAATGCAGAACAGAAGGATGACAGTTTCTAGGCTTTCAAATGCTTCGTTCTCTATGGCTTCTATAAACTTAGTGCTTTATTTCACACACACACATATAGCAAATCAACATCTATGAACATTAAAAAGCACGGAGAAACTGTTGCCCTCTGAAGGGGAAAAGGAAAAAGAAGGCACCTGTTTAGTAGGGTTCTTGCTGTATCTCTGAAGTGGCTGAAATATGATTCAACGCAATTCTGCTAGTTGCTGATGGATTATTGGCACTAGAGCACTGGGGCACTGGATTAACTTAGTTAGCAAAAGTATTTCAGTAAGTTTCTAAACCATTTAAGCTTTAAGAAACTAAAAGGCGATACATTTGACATTTAAACACAAAATGTAACTCCATCCTGAAACAATATTATGCAGATCTGTAAATTTACATCATCAAGAACAAATTTATACAACTGTATTACTCTTACCTAAGTTATCTGATCAACGTTATAGACACAAGCAAGCAGAATCAGAAACGAAACGACCTCAATTATGGAGAAATTAAAGCAATTGAAAACAGATTACATTCAAGAAATGACCTGTTTAAAGAGATATGTAATATCACATAATTAGAAACTAGTTTAATAAAAGCAAAAATTACCATTTCAATATACAAAATCACTGATAGCAGCACACTAAAACAATAAAAAAATCATTTCATTTCAATGCAATTATACAACTTAAATTAGATTTTGATCATAACAACAAAATTAAAAATCAAAATTTTGACATCAACTATAAATTATAAGAACAAGTTCGTGACGAAACTCCATATTAAGTTGCTGTAACAACATTATTGAGTTAGTTTACTAACCAAAAATCACCAAAATCATAAGGATACATTCAAGAACTTTAACAAACCTAAGGATTGTGGCAGTGTGTGGCTTATGGTTGCATATCAATGGTGGTTGTGGGTTATGGCTTTAGATCGATGAATCGATGGTGGTTGTAGATCGAAGGCTAAGGAAAAACGTACGAACCCTCGCCGGAGAAGATGAGCGCCGCTCGCCGGGAGGTCTTGGGATTTAGGGATGCTTCGACGGTGGAGGTGAACTCCTGCGGTAACCAAGGGTTTCCGTTTCCATGTGTATTAGTGTATATGTATATTTTAATCATGTAATTATTAATTATATTAAAAAAATTTAAAAATATAAACACAGGTTAACATTTATTTAAGCTCTTTAGACACGAATTTTATCGTGTCGACATGTTAATGATACGAAACCTGTTAATTTCGTGTCATGGTTAACAGGTTCGGGTCTTTAATTTTCAGCCATACTAAATGTAAATGTATTGTATGTATATTAAAATATATTGTTATTTGATTTGTTTTTTTTTTCTACCTTATTCTTCAAGCATAAGTGTACTCATTTTAACTCAAATTGACAATTATGCTCATAGCATTTTAAACATATTCATTGTTTTGTTTTTGTTTTTTTTTACCTTTTTTTTTTGTTTTAGGTGTCAATTATAATATTAATATGTTTCGTGTATAAATCTTGATATATAAAAATATAGAAGTGTTTTTGCAAATATAAGCGCCTTACATACATGAGGTTTGTGTCTTTGTCTCGGTGTTTCTCTCACCTTATTAAGAATTTTAAAGCATGGTTTTAGAGAGGTTCCTTAAACTCCTATTCCTAAGAAGTTCAACACTCATAGGCTCACATTTATTCATCTCTTTATATGATCAGAAAACAAAATACAAATGGAATCTAGACTCTTTGAAGTTCACAATCTTTGCTCCTTGAAGTTTCACACCTTGCCACTACAACTTGTTTGCATTCTCTATAAAGCTCAAAGAACGAGAATAACTATACAAACAAACATACCTAATAAAACCTCATTTAAATGGTATGGTTTGATAAAGGTGAGATGAGAACAAAACTATATGAGAATAACTAGAATATTAAAATAAGTGAAAATGATCTCACTTGTTCTTGAAGTGTGACAACCTTAAAGAACTAAGATAAATTCATGAAAATGGTTGCAACATGGTTTATATTGAAAGATCGGCAAGCAAGAGAAACTTTATTTGTGGCATTTATCTCCAAATTGAGAAGTTATTTATCAGTGATTTACCTACAACTATATATAAAACAACATTCGATATACAATAATTATAAAGGGGTTTATTTTAAATATCCCATAAAAATAAAATGAAACTTACAAACTATATATCAGCAAAAATGCTGTAATTTTTTGAGTCCACAGCAATAAGCCTCAAGGCAGCAACTGCTGCACTTACAGACATAACCCCAAAGAATATTACATTGAGCCAATGCCATAGTTTCTGCAAAGAAGTGAGTTTATTCCTCTTGGCCACTAGATACATGTGATTTGCTAGTATAAATGTAAGTGGGAAGGTGCTGATGGCTCCTGTGAGGCTCATGAAGTCTCCAATGAATGGCAATGCTGCCGCTAATAAGGTAGTTACCGCCAAGTAACCGCCTCTGACCATGATTCTGAATGACAAGTTTCTTATGGCTAGTGCACTTCCTTTGATTCCATATTTTGTATCCAGATATTCATACATTGGACTTGCAAAAATCTATTAAAAAAACAAAATGCAGTTATAGTTTTTTAAACAGAAACAAATAATATTGGGAGATACACTTATTGTCATATTATATTGCTGTGTGACTATGTAGGTATTCTTTTACTATTTGTCAAATGTCTGTACATTCAACGATGACGGAATAGATGAACCTTAAGTGCCCAATTCAATAACACTGATCATGTTGAAATAAGACAATTCAGATAGGAACTTATGACTTTAAGACTTTCAAACAATGAAAATTGCAGCTTTATATATAATAATATGAAAGTATGTGACACACATGACATACATAGTGTATACATTCGCGTATATTTTAAGGAAAAATAAACCCGTCTCTTATTCATAAAAATGTAAGTAACATTTGCAACTTATTTGATATAAAAATATATATGTTGATTCTTTAATGGGTCAATTTTATTTTCCCCCCTAAATATGAAGCAGGTCAATCTGGTTAAGAGAAATCGCCCAAGGTGTTTTTCAAGTGTTTACAACCTTCTATAATTGAGATGGTTTTTATAGTCACGTTTAATACATTCATCTTTGTTATATAATTCAAGAAAACAAGCAAAAAACGTTAGCAGGTCAACCCAACCCAACCCAAACCATCTTGAACGCATTTCGACCCATTACCTTCTGACACCTCTAGTTATAATGAAAACCAAACTCCCCTCCTATACGGTTACATCCCCAACCCAGAGTCACATGTATTCTCGATGTGAAAAGGATAAATGGAAGTTAGGAGGTAAAAAAGCTTACATGCAAAGCAATGACAGTTTGAAGAAAGGCAGATATGTTGGCAAATGTCTTCACCCAAACTGGACCACCAACACTGCTCAGCAAATAAGCAGATGCATCATTCCCATAAGCCCAATAACCCATGAAAGCAACAGCATATAATGGCAAAACCCCTACTGTAAATTGGAAGTATAAAGCTTTCATCATGTTCCCGACAACCGGCTGTCTCACTGTTGCCTAGGAAATATCAAAAATTTATCAGCAGAGCATAGACAAAGAGTGTCATTTTCTAATGCATGAATCTTTCTAGATTATTTATACATAATATTAAATCATTACTAAATGAAATAGTTTTTGTTATCGTATTTTACACACTGAGGTATTTATGAAAAAAAAAGTTAAACTTTTTGGACAAAAGGTGTTTTGGTCCGACCCAACCCGACCCGTTTAGTACTAGATTTCTTCATTTAACCTGTATCTCTGGGAGCATTCCTGTGTTGAAAGCAAAAACAAGACTTGCAGAAGCACCAATTGTTGTAAAAATCCTGCTTATTTCTGACCCTGGAATGCTATAGTCCCTGGGTGGAGCGCGGATCCCTTTAAAGAAGATATAAGACGGTTCAAAAACATATGGTTATGTAACTTTGTGAATTTGGGACCCACAAATAAAAGTGTTAGATGGGAATAGGAGGTCATATTAATATACCATCACGAAGAGACAGTGCAAACGCTGCAACGATATATACTAGACTAAAAAAGGTTGAAAATCCTAGCCAAATCCTTAAAGCTGAAAGATGAGGGATACAAATTGCGAAGAGGCCACAAACGAAGCCCGCCATTGCAATAAAATATGGGAGCTTCATGGCATTGTCATCCCTAAAGAGTACATAAATAGCCTACAAGATTAAACCAAAAATACCATAATTCGGTGACTAAAATTTCAAGGAAGAAGAAAACCTTATATTCTTATAAAATAGTAATCCAATTGTTCAATTAATAATATTTCATAACTTTTTATTGTTAACTAATATAGTTAAATAGAACTGTTTGACAATTTGTGTCTAGAATATAATTCATTGAAGACAAGATAAACAGATCTAAATAGATCTTCAAGGCCAAAGATGAGTGGATTGGGTGATGGAATGATGGGTCGAAACAGATCATTGTAAATAGGCATCAGGCCATGTTGACCCGTTAACACGTTTTGTCATTTTAAGAAACATAATAGATAAAATATATGATCATGATTAAGGACGACATTATTACAATAACAAGTCTTTGAGTAAAACGATCTAGGAGGTTGTATGCATTGAAAACAGACTTTGTGCAACCTCCAACCTGTTCTACAGGTTCCCGTTTTAGCATGTGTTTGAGATAAAAAAAATAAAACAAAAATCAACCCATTCAAAAGTAAATGGGTCAATATTGCCATCTTTAATCACAACCTTAACAATTCAGGCTGATTGAAGGTACCTTAAGAGCTTGACCAGCTAAAATAACATAACCAACATTGATCATGAACAGATTTACGTACTGCAACACCCACGTAAGAGAATAAGCATTCGGGCCTGCAATCGTCCAAAAAGCCTCAATTTTATTTCTAAACTCACATCCTCTAACTTACAAACACACACACATGATGCAAGATTCTTTCTAATCATTCGTTCGTTACCATATATGAATCCTGCAAGATCTCTGTATCTGATATGCCTCTTCCCACCAAACTCATGGAGCTTCGCAATAAGCGCATTCGCATAGAGTGATATCGCAGTAGCCAACACCAAACCCACCACACCACCAACCCACCCAAGTGGAACCATGACTGCACCCGAATACCCGAGCACATAAGCACTGTTGATACCAGTTGTAAGCACAAAGCCCACTTGAAACCATGAATCTACATCAATCAAAACAAGTGCTTAAAACTCCATACCACAACAATTGCATCATTTCCCACAAAATTGCACAATTCATATGGTTATTGGATCAAAACATCGAACATAAGGGGTGTAAATTGATGAGCAAAACAGAAATCCAACATGCATACGCTACTGTAAACAGATCAAAATCAGTAAAAACGAACTCACCGCTGCTAATCTGATGAGCAGTTTCAGGGATTTCAATCTTTAATTGTTCATCGGAGTAGACCTTCGTGGGACGAGTCGAAACGGCGTCGTCCCGATGGCCCTCCATCGGAATTACAGAAGAAACCCCTTCTTCAACTTCTTCTTCAATTGACAGAAGATATACACTCTCTTCGTCTTCCAAATGAACTATGTTTTCCCAGTGAGCCAGCGATGAATATTTATACAAATCTGTATGTATATGTATATTCCCCCTTTGTCTCTTTCACTCACTCTCTCACACACAGGTTGTGTGTCAGATTGTGAATGAACACAAGAAAGTCAATGGATTGACACGCAATTGTTCAAATTGAGGGTATGAATGTATGATTACGCACTCAAATTGATGGGTATTTGCAGAAATCTTGATGAATTAACAGCGGATTCAAGGAAATTTGTGATTTTGTGATATGTGTTTTGACTGTGAAGGATTATAAATGGAAAAGAATCAAAGCAGAGGGAGAATTGAATCTATAAATGGTGCTTTGATGTGTAACGTTTGGTTGGCAAAAATCTTCAACTGTAAATAAATGGTGTTCTACACTTCAGTGATTTCAAACCATGTTATTTAAAGTGTATACGTGTTCTCGTTATTTTGTACTTTTAATAGTATAAATATTTTTATATTTTAATAATAGCATTTTTATTAATTTCTTTTTTGTCTTTGTTCTAATTAAATATCAAATCAATAAACATTAATCTAATTAATCAAAGGGCTTGTTAAATGTATACCCATTGATTATTAAATGGTCCTAATATACCGACAATCCATTCTATAAATCGATACTCCTTATATGTTTCGTGTAGCACTATGCACGACATATAGGGTTAAAGACGTAGAAAACTAAAAAAATCCGTGAGGGTTGTCCGATTGTTATACGCCTCATACAACCTTATACGACACATATATGGTTATATGACGCGTATATAAAATTTCAACACTAACTACAAGAAAAAAATTCAAGGGGTGTCATAAGGGTTATACGCCCCGAATAGGGCTATACAGCCCACCTCTACGACGTGTATAATGTTATACGACCCGTATAGAAATTTAAAGTGTTCATTTATAATCATGGTGAGTCAAGATATCGGAGCCCTTTAAAACACCATTATTTTCTCTTTTTCTCTACATAGACAAAACATATAAACAAAAATAACATCTAATATGAGGGTATTTATGTATAAGAAACATATAGGTGGCATAATCCAAAAGAGTCGATGTATTAGAAAAATATGATTGGTAAAATGTTGACTCCAACAAATAACATCTCAAACAAAAAATGATTGTATTGTAAAACTAGGTTAGTTCTCGTGTAATACACGGATTAAACAAATAAAATATTAATAAATAAAACTTTATGCATTATAAAATCATGCTTGAAGATAAAATACGATTATAAGTATATATAAATAGCTACTTTAAGTAAATAAAAAATAATGTATTTTTCTTAAACATTTATTTTATAAAAAAATATGATTTTTAAATATATTGTTTTAAGAAAAATGATTTTTTTTAAAATTCATTGCATTCTTTATTTTATAAAATATTTGTTTTTAAAAATTGAGTTTTTAATAAAAAATAGGTTTTTAATTTATTAAATTATATATTTTTTAATTTGAAAATGCTATGAGTACTACTATTAGTATTTAATATATTATTAATAATATAGAGAAATAAGAAAGTAGGTATAATGAGGTTTATAATTATTTCACGCTTATTTTAGTTTTTTTATAGATAGATAGAAAGGCCTTTCTTATGTAAATAGTTTATAATTATACCATTTTTAACTGTCTTATGTAAATAGATTTATTTTTTAAATATTCATTTTAAGATTTTTTATAAAATAATATTTTTATAATAATTGTTTTTTAAAAAAATATGATTTGTAATTATTCTGATTGTTTTAATAAGACTATTTTAAAATATTTCACCTTATTATATTTTTTTTGTAAAAAACAAAATGATTTAAAATATTTTGTTTAAAAATTGTTTAATGTTTTAGAATATTTCATATGATATGAAACTTTAGTTTTTTGTAATTTAGAATTTAATTAAAAGATGTTATTTTTTATTTTATTTATAAAATATGTTTTAAAAAAATATGTTATGATTTAAAAAATATATAAGAGAGAGAAACATAGCAATTAATAAAAATTATTTTTAATAAAAGAGAAAATTTTGTATGAGTATTTAAATTACTATAATATCATTTTGGATGGAAAATTGATGTGTGAATATCTAGAAAAGAACAAGTGACAACAACATGAGTTAAAAGAATGACAAGTAGCAAAAGAAACTTTACTTTATTAGATGTTATAGATTATAGATATAGATTTATATTTCATTAATAAACCCAATTTGTTGTACAAAAAATATATAATAAACTTAATACATAAAAACTAGAATGTAGGTCACAATGTTTGTATGCTTTTCGTAATTACATAATTATGAAAAACATATGATACAGTGAATTTTTATAAAACTAGCATTCTAATTTGAACAAAAAAATTTAAATAACTTTACGTGCCTTACATTCTAATTTCTATAATAAGTTTATTATTGATACTTAAACTAATATGATACAATAAGTTCTTATATAACTTCACGTACATTGCATTCTAATTTCCATATTAAGTTTATTATTGATACTTAAAATTATATGATACAATAAGTATTTATATAACTATTCTAAAAAAGTGATGATACGAACATATAAAGTTTGTTTGAGGTTTTACTCGTTAGTTTTAATGTTTTACTTATCGTATCTTTCTAATAATTTCACATGGCTTACACATATACCCTCATATGTTAACCATGTGACCTAACTTAATGATGCAAACTCACGATCGTTATACTAAAGAACCAAACATGAAGCAAACCATATACATAAAGGTTTTCAAGTATAATTAATAAAGATAAATGTTGAAAATTGAAATAAATTACAAAGATAAAAGTCTTTTTTGTAATTTACTCTACTATTAATGATTTTTTATGTTATGAAAAAAGGGTGAAGCTCTTTTGAATACTCTTTAGTTAATAACTATTAATATGTAATGAAAAAACAAGTTTAATAATTGAATGGCATAAAGTTAATACTCAACGTGAGGTTATCTTACACTTAATTTTTAATATTCATAAAAATAAGTGGAATTTATTCTTTAAACCATAATAGGCAAAGCTTCAATTCACCGCTCTTTTCTTGTTATATCGAATCAGACAAATGCTATACAAGATGGAGTGGGGAATCTTGTAAAGAATGATCGATATGAAACAAACGAAATTCTTGTCCCCATATTAAATCAATGACATGAACATTCTCATTTTGGATTCTTCAACGGATATTTTTAGAATTTAGAAAAAAAAATCTAAACTATTGTCTCGCTAAAAACATGTAAATATCATACGTGCACGAAAGGATACAGATTTCACGATGTTTGAAAATAAAACTTTTTTTTGTCAACGATGAACCGTTGACGATGGAATGTCGCTTTTCTTCTTTTACGTAGGAGAGTTCATTTGATGAATTAACGATTGTGGTACACTTGTGTAGGATGTTACAGTGAATTAATAATCATGATAAGGGCGGACTTATTAAGGGGGGAAGTGATAGGCTATACTACCCTTGAATTCTCCTTCTGAAGTACAACAATTTCTTTTGACTGTTGTTTGTATCGTTATATTCCTAAAATAATTAGGATATCCTTCAAATTTACAAAGCCCAAATAATACGATTAAAAACCCAACTAAAATTAAAAATAACATGTATAAGGTCTTTAATTTTTTTAAGTTATTTCACTTTTGATTTTAAATTTTAGGTTTACTAAATTATGTGTAGTTGTGCAAATTGTATTTATTTATCATAAGAGGGATTAATTTAGACTTTAGGTTAAGGTTTAGATTGTAGTTTAAGTTATCAGACCTTATTATGTATTTATTTATATTTTGTTTGTTTTATAATTAGAGATTTGAAACTTGGAAGATAGACAGGGGCGGACCTAGTGCTTAGACATGGATTGGTCGCACTTTATGAACTTTTTTTCTAATAGTATATGCATAATCTAATCCCAACCGACCCTCATAACTTGTTAACACCAGGACCCCATAAATTATGACACCAACCCATGAAAAAAGTTTATATAACAATAAATTATGAGACCAACCCAATTATTATCAAACGATATCATAAAATAAGTAACAAATATAAAACAATTAATTTGGATAACTGAGTCATTGATCTTATTAGTTGATTATTTGATACATTAATTATTATATTATTGATCAGTAGATTATTGATTATTAGATTATTGATTAAGATCCCTTCTTTATAATTTAATTATTTTATCATATTTTTATATAATAAAAATTATATATAAAAGCATTTTTATATAATGTTAATTATTAACTCTTTTATGTATTATAGGTTGTACAACATGCTATGGAGTTCTACCATTTTTTGTCTTATCCATTTTTATCTTTAGTTTTTATTATTTTAACCCAATATTTTTACATCTTTTACAATTTAGCCCAAACATATATTTTTACTTTTAACTTTGATCCTTATTTAAAAAATTTACGTTTTATGTTTCGGTCTACAATTTACGAGTTAAACGTCACAGTGTGCTTGTGTGGTTAAGCGTTTTTACGCTTATTTTTTTCCCATTTAGCAGCCGTCACAACGCACTGGTCCAAGACCGAATTACTTATTGTTTTATATGTTTTATGTTTCGTCTAACATTGGTTTGTACTTAGTGTTACGTTTCCTCCAATAACGGTTTTATTTTTTTCGTTTTTCTATACGAGTTTTTGGTGTTGGTGGTCGCTAATAGTGGTGTGACTTGAAATGGTTTTACACCCCCTCCCGCGCAACGCGGGAGGCTTAATACTAGTGTAATATATATTAAGTAAAAACTATGCAAAACAAGTTCATTTCGAGAGGGCTCGAAGCATGAAGCTCTGACTCAAGATTCGAGATTTTGACGAGTCCATCCTGAGTAACTCACGACTTCGCTTGTTTTTACTCATTTAGTGTTGAATGTTTTTTGTTTTAATCTTATTTTTTTGTCCTTTTGTTGTGTGATCCGCCTAACCTAAATCGAACCATATCAAAAAGATTTAATAATTAGTGATAGTGATCCGACCATTAAAACTTTCTGACCATAATATAAAATTTTTCTGTGTATACTATTGAAAATAAAACCTCATTCTAAAAAAGTTATTATTCACAAACAAAACTCATTATTAAATATATGTATCTCAAAAATATAAACTCATAATTACAATAAATGTACCGTAATTTTTTTTGGGCATACCCCTGATTTTTTGGTCTAGATTTGCCACTGGATCATGGTATGCTCGTCTAGGATGTTGTGGAGGAGGAAGGGAGGTTATAGTGAAGTCATAACTGTCGAGAAAAGAAGGATTGGATCCGATAACAAAGCCATATAGAGTTATAGTAAACCTTTTTTTTATTCAAGTGTGTTTTCTTGATTTCACTCCGCTTTCAAGCAAGATCGGATGAGTATTCAGTGTACTTTAGTAATAGTATGAAGGCTCTAGCGGGCGTATTGTTTTACCTAGTGGGCGTACTCTTTGACCTGTCCACAAATTGCAAGTAAATGTTTTTTGAAAAGCGCTAGAAATCGTGATCCACATTACTACAAATATGTTCTACACTATGATGCTCTGATGTTTTTACAACCATCTTTTTTAAAGCAGATAGCTCACAGTGCTCATTTTATCGATACTAAGAAAAAAATGTTTACACTCAATTTCATTATAAAGATGTATCACGTCAAGATCCGTTGCTCAAACCGAATCACGCCAACGTTATGGAAGTTCCTAGATCGTGTAAAATAAGAGTAGTACCAAAGGCGGCACCTTCTGATTTGATAATAGAAAATGGAAAATTGGCTTTGGAGATTCCAAGTTCCTTCTTTTCTAATGGCATTACCCACCCCGTCAATGATAAATTGATGTAAAATAATTGTATAGATTAAGTGAAGTGATATATGTATTGTAACATCTAGCCGTTTCGATCCGGGTTTGATCAATTGCAAACTCTTAGCTGCACAAGTCATTATATAAACCATGTTATGATCATAAAGTTTAACAAAGAGAAAGCTTATATACACATCAAGTGCGATGAACAGATTTGCAACTCTAATGTATAGACTATTCTTCCTAATAATTTAGCCTTTAATTATATAACTTATAATGTAACATGTGAATTGAGTGATTGTTGGCATGCATACATGTGTTAATGTTGTGCATTTTATAACAAAGTTATTGTATAATTGTTATAAATCACAACTTTGATAATGTTCATATCTCATTCATAACACATCTAGTTAGAAAAAAATATATCCTAAAAAAAGACATAAAGTTCATTCTTTGTGCAATTTTTATAAAGTAAGCTTAGAAACTTTGCATCACTTGTGTAAAGTAGGAGGAAAAATATGGTTAAAATGCCAAAAAAAAGGAGAAAAAATATGGTTAGAATGAAAGATTTAATCCTATTATTCTAATAAAAGGATAACTATGTTTGCTACATGTAATTTTCTAGACACATCTAATGTCACATGTCATCTTGACATTTAATAATAAACATTTTTTCCGCCCAAAATAATTCAATCTACCATTTTTGTATTAAAAATTTTTAAATACACATTTTGTTTCTAAATTTAACGGGATATAAATTAAAACGCTTCCATTTTAAACTAAAAAAATATATCTCTTACTTTAACTTTTACCAAATTCTATTGGTTACTTTTTAAAATTATCTTCTTATCAAATCTTATTTTTTGAAAGACAAAATAAGTCATAATTTAAAATAAATATCTATTTTAAGATTGTATAGTATCATTTAAAGGCACACCAATTATAATGTTTTATATGTATTTTCTATAAAAACTACTATTAGTAAAAACAAAGAATTGGTTTAGAAATTAAAATAAAATACTATTAAAAATGTAATTAAATTAGACATAAATATTTTCAATTGTCTTTTATTTCATTACCATATTTTTTTCTTTTTTCTTTTGTTACCATCAACAAAATCCTTATTTTCCAAATTTTAAGATGTTTCTAACTAATTTTTTTAAACGTGTTCTTATTTCGTTAGAAATAAATATTTTTTATTTTATAAGTGGTTTCTTTAATTTATTAGATAATGTTTATTTTTCCATTTTCCTTTCATCCATTTTATTATAATATTGTTTATTAAGGTAAAACTCTTTAATCAAGTCTATGAAGATATAAAGTAGTCATTTTTTATTATGGAATTTAGAAGGTTCTTTTGATTGATTTTTGCATTGTCCATGTTTAGTTGTATTATCATGTGAGCGTAAGTTTAATAGTAAACTCAACTAAATATGTGTATGATTATATGTTATAGTTAGTACGAAAAGACATCACTGACCCTTCTTTCTATGAGGTTCTTTCTTTAATAAATTTTCATACAATTTTACTTACACCATCATATTTTACGTTTTTTATCATTTACAATTGCTCGAGACGATATTAGTCAATATTTTACTTTTTTTCATTGTCATTTTAGGTTATTTAATTAAAAATTTAAACTCGTGTACATATCAATGGTTTCTCATACAAAACTTTGATAAAAATTTGATATCATTATTTATTACTTATATTTTTACTTATACGTAATATTAATCGTATATTTTAAAATATCGTTTTATAATTAATAAACTTTTATTTTATTTTTTCATCCTGTGTAATACACAAGTTATTAAAGCTAGTTTTAAAACATCACCGAGTATAAAAAAACTAAATTCTAAAACAAAAAATCTATTGCCCTAAAATATCTAGAACTGACTAAATTGACATATGATAAAACAAAAATAAAAGAAATAAACTTTGCAGGCTTAAAATTAAATTAGAACACGTATTTATTTGATACTTTATTACTGTTTATATTTAATTTTTTATTTAAATAATATGTTATTAAATAAAAAACTTTAATCATAAATATTAAAATAATAAATACCTAAAAAATTTGTATTAAGTGTCTTAAAATTAAATAAAATCTTTATTTTGCTCTTAAATATGCTTTACAAGGTTGTATGGATGAGTTGGCCGACACGATGCGGCGAGTGTCAATAAGGCTGAAGACTCTTCTTCAATCTATTTTAAACACTGATCATAGTAATATATTATAACTATTATTATTTTATTATCATTATTATTATTATTACTACTACCGTCATCATCTTCCTCATTATTATAAAAATATTTAGTTTTTATATAGCTAAGTATTTAAATAATATAATACTTATTTATAAATTTAAATATTAATTTAAAGTATCATAAAAATATAAAATTTAATATAGTATATTAATAATACTCATTAATCAATATATTAATTATAAAAAGTTTATTAAATGACATGTAAAATAGTGATGATTGCATGGAGCACTTGTATCCGATATTTAAAAAGTTGTATTAGAACCAATGATCTCTTGGTTTAGTGGTTCAAGGGGGAGGTGGGAGGCTTTGTCTCTCTTAGAGATCCAAGGTTCAAACCTTGGCAGTGGTGAATTATTACTAATTTGGTGTTACTAATTTTTAATAACTAACCAGCCGTTCAAAAAAGTTGTATTAGGTGTATTAACTTTTTTATGAAATTATACTTGTGTCTCAAAGTAAAGTTATGCTTTATGTAGTAATATAAATGCAATAGAATTCAACTACCTATTATGTTAGAGCATTCACGGCCTGTTTCCTAAATTTATGTGAGTGTATTTTCTATATCATATGATATAGTTATAAATGCTTGTGAACGAAGGATATGAGAAATTACAGTTCAATCTGTATTTTTGGAAACACTGTTCAAAACCCTATAATGTTTTTAATATATTTTAACTAGTTGTGAGTGGATGAAAGAAAAAAAGTAATGATAAAGATATAAAAAATATAAATAAAAATAGTAATTTTTATTATAATCTATGCTATATATAAAGTATATGGGAGGGGTATTTTAAGATACCATAAAATTAAAAAAAAAATACTTAATTCAATGCACAAGATACAATCAATTTTAAGGGTAAAATAATACTTATAACATTATTTACATATCACTCCTTATAATTAGTTACATAGTACCTTTACACTTACTAACACTTACATAAAATTTTTCATTATCTACCCATATATAAATAAAAAAAATATAATTTGTTTAAGATTTTAGCTATATCTTTTAATATATCACATTTAAAACCTTTTTGAGACTAAAATTATAACCTGTGTTTTATTTTAAACGTTTTGGTGTAAACTTTTTGCTAAATCGATTTGTACTTTCTGAGGTACAATAAGTTAATGCGTAAATATACAAGTAGTCATACATAATCCATTTATTTGGTATTTTAAATTTTAGCTTAGAAAAAACATAATAGATTTTTGTAAAAATACTATACAATACCAAAATATTATAAACATGTGCCGAATAAAATTTCACTCACCGCATTGTAAGGACACACTTCTAGTTATATAAATAAGGATGAAGAATAGGTTGTGAATGATCTTATGATTTATATGCTTTGCTTCTAGAAATAGCTTTAGTTTGGATCAAAATTAAACACTTTTATTATGAGTTTGGATAAAGAAAAAAATTAATAGTAATTTTGTTTCAAAAATACATAATTATTATATATGTTTAAAAAAATAAAATGAACAGTAACTTACCATTCAATATTAAGATAAATCTTCAAATAATATTTGTCGTTAGTTTCTTACAAGTATTACCAAACGTGTCTTTTATTTTGGTTAGAGTGCTTAAAGTCATCATTTCACCTAACTCATTATTTACATTTCATTTCTATAAGAAGATTTTTGTCATGTTAAATTTCTCAAATTTTCAGTACAAACTAATATTAAATATTAAACAAAAAATAAATGCAAATTCAAACAAAAAAAAGCATTCACGTTAGCTCACCTTATTAATGCATCTAATCTTTAAATGTAGAGATTTATGAAGGCTGAAGCAACCAAAGTCCTTCAGCGAACTTCAGCTGTTGTGACAACCGCTGTTGTCTTCAGCTGTTGTTTTCGGACTTAAGTCTTCAGC
>BJCM01073254.1:0-21140 GCA_018326385.1 Flaveria bidentis | reverse complement strand
ATATATATATGTAATTGGTATTAAGCCTTTTCTTCTTACAACGGGGACGTAAAATCATGTAAAGTAGCATCAATGACATATCACCGACAATGACCACCAACACTATAAAAACTATTATTAAAAAGAAATAATAAACTTAAAAATAAAACCGAACGAAAAGTAGAAGTAAAAATATCGAACCACACAAGAAAAACAAAAAACATATAAATCAGCGCGTTGCGACGGTATCGTTAAAAAGAGAAAAATAAGAGTAAAAACATTAAACCACACACGCATGTTTTGGGGTGTTAACTCGCATAATTTAGACCGAAACGTAAAATAAAAAAAATTATAAATATGAAAGTATATGAGACCAAAATTGAAAGTAAAAAAATACATTAGAGCTAAATTATATAAAATATATAAAGTATTGGGTTAAAAAATTAAAAAAATTAAATTTTTTTTCAAAAGATGCATTGAAATGTTGTACATGCATTAAATGGTTGTAAGAGTTGCTTAAGCACTTAGTACATGCAAGTTGATAATTAGAATGTAGCGATGATCAATAACGAAAAAGCTCGTATAAAAAAATAAAAAACATAAAAATAAAATCGAACGAATGTAGACGTGAAAACGTTGAACCACACACATGAAATGAAACACATGAAAAACAATAACTAAATTGATGTAGGACCACCCGCATATTACGACAGAGCCGTTAAACGGGGAAAAAATAGGTGTAACAACATTCAATCACTCGCACATATTACGACGTGTAACTCTTAAAATTTTAAACCAAAAGGTAAAATAAAAAAATTATAAAAGATGAAAAATATAGGAGGACAAAGTTGAATGTGAAATTTTGTAGGGTTAAATTATTAAAACTTTGTAGGGTTAAATTATAAAAGAAATAAAAGTATTAGGTTTAAAATAAAATCAACAACAATTTCATACGTATCTTGGACAACTTTACTTGGCTTAGTAATTAGCGTATATATAATTAACTCAAGCCCAACGTTAGTTACAAATCTTCGAACAATGTGTATAATTGAATCGAGCTCGCACGTACTTTCACAACTACTAACTTGTTTATTTTCTAACTTTATTTTATCGATCGACAAGTTAAATCAGTACATTAAACTAAACATTTATAACACTAAAATTACCAACCATATGTAATCCACTTGATTTCTGAAAACCAAAAACACTTTAAGAATTTTGTTAAAAAGACCGAAAATAGTTAGTTTCTTTGGGGTTTATACATTTTCAAATCAGCTTGGCCATAATCGAATGAGATTATAGCTTCAATTTTCTGATTTTTTTTTTATAAAACTCATATTTTTAGACCAATAGTTTAATTTTTTTCATCTTTGTCACAAATGTATTGTATTATATGTTATATGATACAATGATAACATCATATAAAGCATCCGTGACAAGTATCATGACAAAATCCTTCTTGTTTGACTTTAATATTTTCGACCAAACCGGTACATTAAATAAGAGGTGATCAGAAATTTCATTAAACGGACTCCAGTTTTCATTTCCAGATATATATCCTCGATGTAATGCCATTAAACACCATGCTATACGTTTCGTATGACACCATAAGCGACATATAGAGTCGAAAACACTAAAACGAAAAAAAATCCAAGTGGGGCTGTCAGATGGCTATATGTCCCATATAGCCTTATACGACCCCCTATACGACACATGTAGCGCGATACGACGTGTATGACAAATTTCGACACTGACCACGAGAAAAAATTCAGAGGGGTTATACGACATGTATAGGGCTATACAACCCCCCTATACGAAGCGTATGAGGACTATACGACACGTATAGAATATATATCATAGACCTTAGTTTAAATTTTGACTTGTACTTGATGCTATTAAATGTTGTACATTTTCACTTATTATATCCTTGTCATTTCTCTATTACCATTTTCTAACACACACACACATACACACACATACACACACATATAGTGAGTACTGATGGGACAGCAGTTGGAAAACACAAAACCACTGGCTTCACCGGCGTCATGGCGGTGGGATTCTCCGATGATCTATTTGTTCGGTGGCATTGGCCTAATGCTTCTGCTCATACTGGTGGCGTTGTTGATGCTTGCATGTTCTCAACGGTGGTTTATAAGATCGGAGGCTGGCCACGGTGGCGACGTAATCACAGGTGGTGGTGGTGGTGGTGGTTATGTTGATCAGAAGGTAAGTGATATGCATGTGTGCAGTGGTGGTGATGAAGTCGACGTGAGCCCCAAGATTGCGGTGATTATGGCCGGAGATGACATTCCCACATATTTAGCTGCACCGGAGATGAAGTCGATGGTGTTTTTGAGTCGAGTGATGTATTCTAGTTGATTATACTATTTCCTGTGTGTATATGAAATCTTCAGTCAAATAATTAAGGTAGTAGAAAGTTTTCAATTCAAGAACCCTGTGTTTTTTTTAGTAGCAATTGAAGCTAAACATTATGATCATCCAGTATCTTTTTGGTAAACCGAACCATCAAACGTCCGCTTGTGACTCATCATTTTCAATATGATTTGTATCATCATCGTAAAGAGAACACAATTAATCTGTATTTGTAATAATACATATTAATGTAACATCCAACAGCTGGATGATCCTTGCAGTTTAAACTGGTCAAGTATATAAAAAAAGTAAAAAAAACAACACAAACAGAGGTGCCGCGGTATTAATGTAGGTGGGATTTGGCACTAGTTTCTACGGATAAGAGATGTCGTCATCTTTCGTATTACTTGTTGTTGTTCATCACACTTGTCACTCACCAGATTATCACAGAGCTTTCATTTCTGACTTTACACTTGTTATCTATTTATTTCAAATGTATCTGCCTCCAAAACATAGTAGCATATTCTTTTTTCAATTACTTGTGTTTTACCATACGTTATTCTCAATATGCAACAAAGTGATTTCGGTACTCAAATCAATAAATAATACCCAAAAAATGATGTTGATAAGCAAAAGGAAACATATATATATATATATATATATATATATATATATATATTGATTCGGTGAAATTTTATGTTTTAACTCGGTCCTGCTATAGTTATACATCACGAACTTAAATACATCAGGCGCCCCAAACTCAAACGATGGTTTAAAATTCAAGGGACCATGAGATCTGACATAACCCACAATGCACCGTTTCATCTTATGTTGAAACGGTTGTTTAAATTTTATAGGACCATAAGATTTGACATAACCTATAAACGGTCGTTTCATCTTATGCTCAAGTACAGTTGTTTAGCCTTCAAACAGCTATTTCACGTGTTTCAAATGGTTGTTTGCAAGTGATGTGATATTAGATTAAGGGTGGTGTGTGCATTTGGCCATTTTGTGTTTTTCTTATAATAATCAAGAATGATTATATAGTCTTTCTTTCTTCGTCCCAGTCTAATTCTGTAAGTTAATTACATTAGATGGAAAGGATATACTTTATACAACTATAATAATAGTATTACTTTATACTTCTAGTATGCAATTCAAAATTTAGAATAGTAACATACCGTTTCTACCTGTTTTATGAACAAAGACACATGATTTTAGAAAATTAAAAAAGATAAGAGAGAAACATAAAGTCATAAATGACGAGTGAAATTATTATAAATCAAGAGAAAGTAAATCCTCGAACACAATCATCCAACATATTAGACAATCAGACAAATCTCAGAAATCATACTTATTAAACAACAAGAAAAACATCACCTAAAGACGGCTGTTTTTCACCTGTTTGGCGAGTTTGAACCACTCGGTGTGGAACGAACCGGGCATATCGGTCCTTTCATAAGTATGGGCACCAAAGTAGTCTCTTTGAGCTTGAACCAAATTGGCAGGCACCCTTTCCCTCCTATAAGTGTCAAAATAAGCAAGGCTAGAAGACATACCAGGGGTGCTAATACCTGCGTTAATAGCCAAACACACGACCCGTCTCCAAGCAGACTGGCGCTCCACCATTTCGTTAGCAAACTCAGGGTCCACCAAAAGGTTAGCCAGTTCAGGGTTCCTGTCATAAGCCTGCTTGATACGGTCCAGGAATATGGCTCGAATGATGCACCCGCCTTTCCAGATTCTAGCCAACTCACCAAGTTTCAGGTTCCACCCCTTTTCATTGCTCTTGGCGCGTATCAGGTTCATTCCTTGTGCGTAACTGCATATTTTGGCTGCATATAGAGCTTGCCTTACATCATTGATTAGTTTTTCTTTATCCACTTGTTGATCTGCTAATATATCATCAAACCCGCCTGATTTGAATACCTTTGCAGCCTCCACACGTTCTTCCTTTAAACCACTGAGAAAACGTGAGTCTAAAGATGCTGCAATGGTGGGAGCTGCAATTGACAGATCAGCAGCCTGTTGGACGGTCCATTTGCCAGTACCTTTCATGCCAGTTTTGTCTAACACTTTGTCGACTAAGTAACCGTCTCCCTTATCATCCTTGATGGCAAATATGTCAGCAGTGATCTCGATTAAAAAGCTTTGAAGCTCTCCATTGTTCCATTCTGAGAAGACTTCATGTAGTTCCTCGTTTGAAAGCTTTCCTACAGACTTTAACACATCATAAGCTTCTGAAATTAGTTGCATGTCACCATACTCGATTCCGTTATGAACCATCTTGACAAAGTTTCCTGAACCACCTTCACCAATATATGTCACACATGGGCCACTGTCTGGTACTTGAGCAGCTACTTTGAGGACAATGTCTTCGATGTACTTGTAAGCCTCAAAGGACCCACCGGGCATCATGGATGGCCCATTTCTGGCACCTTCTTCGCCACCAGAAACACCCATCCCGAGATAGAGAAGACCTAGTTCAGCCATGGTTTTTTCTCTTCTTTCAGTGTTTTCATACCACTCATTGCCGCCATCAATGATGCAATCACCTTTCTCCATGTATTGAGATAAAGTTTTGATTGTTTGGTCAACAGGAGCACCAGCTTTGACAAGCATGATAATCACCCGAGGTTTTTGGATTGATTTAACAAAAGATTCGGGATCATGGAAGCCAAAAACTGGGAGATTACCTTCCTTTTCAGCACGCTCAACAGTTTCGTCAACTTTGGATGTACTGCGATTGTAAACAGAAATTGGGAACCCTTTTTCAGCAATGTTCAGGGCCAGGTTTTGGCCCATAACAGCCAGACCAGCAAGCCCTATTCTTGTTAGCTTCGGTTGATCAGCCATGTCTACTCTGTAAAACAAACTTCAAATAACGTAAAAGATAGATAAGGACAGAATGAAGATGAGGAAAGATGCCCTATTATGAGACAATTGAACAATCAGGAATACTGCATTATAGATATATCCATGAGAAATGTGTTATTACATCAAACATGAGAAGAAATCACAAGCATGTTAACTGTTAGTATGGTATTGCCGTATTGCCAAGAGCCCAAGACTGTTGCCCCTTGTCAGTAGATAGTTTTACTTATATTACCCATGTGCTCTACAGTTCAAATTACTTAACTAAACAGTCAAAGGACCAACTTTCCATCAAAATAGGTTGTTATAACCAATGTAGGCATTAGATTTACATAAGGGTAAACAAAGTAATCGCACAAACTTAACTACATATTAGTAGTTCAGAAAGGACCCATTCTCTAAATATCAAGCAAATTGCTGTTGTATACATATCATTCATGGACCATTTCTCTTACTTTATAAGGATACCAATGTAGTAGTTTTCAGTACTGAGAATGTGCCCCACATGGACAATCTTAGTGGGACTGATAAGTTCTAGATTCTATATTTTGAACAAGTTCATCATGTCAAGGTGACCTCTTTACTAGGTAATAGAACATAACACTTTGTGCTATATAAAAATCCCCAAATCATTAGTAACACTTAAGTCACAAGGTATTGGCTGTGCATATCTTAGAGGCATGCAGATGCTGGAAAATATGCTAATTTCTAAAACACTAGCACCCATCTGCATTCACAAACTAAAAACTTAGTCTAATATACATGTCACATGTTTTGGACCAGCCTATTACGTTTATCAATACTCAATTTCAGATGCCCTTGTTATTATGGCCAATAAAACTATTAGCAGTTAAAACCACATTCAAATTTGATTCAGCTTACTTTTCCATTGCTGGCCAAATAGTGTTTGATGTTTCTTTATATCTGTAGGACTATATGGATGGCAAACAATAACAAAAGGTTTGTAATTTGAACTCTTCTTTTACTTTTAGTTTAGCAATATTTGTTCTCTCTACTAAAGATAACATCCTCTGTTCCAAGAGAAAAAAGTTATTCTTTTGAGTTGTGAGGTCAAATTGACAGGAATTCAAAATTTTCCATCCAAGTTTATAACAAGCAGAACATATAACATTACCTATCCTCACATCCGAAAAGTATAAGGTTTAAACAAAAATCATAGTGATTGTGATTCGTTTCATCGATCCTTGAAAGTTCTAATCTCAAGAGGAGATAAACAGCGTATAGGAATCTAGTTAATCAGGTCATCCTCAACCCCCTCTAACATGTACCATGAAAAGAGGGCATAACCAACATAAACAAAACAAACATGCAACCCTAAGATCTAAAACCTAAAATCAGACCCGATCTCCAATTTGAAATTGCTACACCAGTCAATTACTTTCAGAACATTCTCGTAATCAACAACTAGTTAAAAATAAAACCAGTTTTACTGCAAATTTCAAAAGACACCGAAAAGTACTAGTTTATAACAAGCAATGAGACACAAAACCAAACGTAATGAACCAAATCATATACATGTAGGTTTTGAGGATTGAAAATATCGATACAGAGCCACGAACTACCAATCAACAACATACTCCGTAGCATATACTATGAATGATACAACATAATCCCAATCTATACACAGATCAATGCATGTACAGATCAAAATCAAAGAACAAGGAACTGATCGAATTACTTTGATGAATGAACATTAACAATCGGAAGAAATTAAGAAAAAAAATATGTTAACAGAGAAACTGATTACCTTTAGAAAAACGATGAAGATGAAAGATCTGCAATCCGATTGGTAAAAGAGGCTATAGTATGAATTGAGCAAAGTGCACGAGTATTTAATAGAAACCGTACAGGCGGCTTCTAGGTGAGTCAATTTTGACCACCGTCGTGGTGGTGGTTGTGGTGGTGGTGATGGTGGTGGTGGTTGGTGAGTTCATCGATCAATGAATTCATTCACTTTACCCCCTTTATTTTACTTTGTGTCGATTAAACCCTCCAAAACTTGTTGATTTGTCGAGTGGGGAAAAAGTATGTTGAATTGTGATGTGAACATTTATATCGGTCTTCTATGTGAAATAAAGACGTTTGACCTTAAAGCATTTACGTCTCTTTTCTTATTTTTACGTGGGTGTATGTCTCATGTTGTAAGGAATGGTTGTGAGTACAAGAGACAAAAATGTTACAATTCATTTGTATATTTGAGTAAACATGGTTACATGGTATAATCTTTATAAATTTTTTTAATATTTTTGAAAGTAATTGTGAGTGAATGAAATATAAAAGGTAATGATAAATGTAGAAAAAATATTATTTAATTGAAAAAAATAATTATTTTTAATTTAATTATAGAGATGTAAATGAAGAATGAGATGTGAATGTTGTTATTTAGATTACAACAAATTAAAAAACATTATGCTAAAGAAGTGGCTTTTTAAACTTTGATTAATATGTTAAGTTTACGTTAAAAAGTATTTATTTATTTTTTTCTAAATTTGAGAACAGATAATAATTATTACAAACATTTTGGTCTTTAAAATAACATGATTAAAAATTCTAAAAAAATTCATATATCAGTAGTTTTAGTTAAGATGATCGGTTGTCAATGAAAAATAGAAACCAACAAATAAGACTAAATATTATGTTCTTTCTTTTGGTTTTGAGCTTGACTAATAATAGAAGCTCTAATAAGCAAAGAAGTTAAATAAAACACCATTAGCTTTGCCGTAGAGAAAGGGTTTTTTATGACTACTGGTCTGACTCTAGCGTGATATAAATATATTTTTTCCTACGTACGAATAAGAGTTAATAAACTTGCATTACATGTAATGGGAAGACACACTCCCTATTTACACTATTTGATATGAGCTACAATAGTGTTATATGTCAAATGATCCTTCCCTTCCTGTTGTATCATTGCATATGTAAGTTTATTACATCAGATATTCATGTCGTCCCTTCATGTATTGATTGACAAAAGACAAATAATAATAACTAAAACCGATACGTTTATGAAGTTATGAACATTACACTGCATATGCTCTAATATCACTTGAATAAGAAAGAAAAACTTAAATAGGCAATAACCGTTGCTTTGATGTCATAGCTATTGACCAACTAAAATCAAGAACTTGTAGCAAAAGTACCCCAACTGCTACTTTTAATCTTGTTAAGGTCACGAGGTGAAACCAATCTTTTTCTATAAACCAAATTCGCAAGTACGTATGCACTTTCTATTTTGTTATCCACACATTTAGTATCAAGGCATTCGGGTATGTAATAGATCTTTATTCCGTTGGAGGTCAACGGTGTGAATCCTATAACACAAAAAAGTTGTGTGAATTAAAAAGTATATTAAAAGCCGTTAAAAATAATCCATATATGTTGAGGCGGTTCATGGCAATATGATGGGGGGTCAACAATTTAATTGTTCAACTCTGTGGATTGATGTGAGAACAAAATAAATAATTAAAAAAGCAGGTCCATAACATCTATTAAAAGGCTTTTAAATAATTAGTTTTCATTCTTTAATTTTAGATAGTACCAACTTATTAAAGGGTTAAAATGATAAAGTAAATATACTGTTTCTTTAAATACTAAATAATAGATAGTTTTTTCAGGGAAATATAATATAATAAGTTGGTTGAAAACTTGAAACTATTTATTTCAGCTACTTTAAAATACAACATTAATGTTTCTTTTGATTATGTGGTAAACACATAAGAGCACTTACAGTGGATTCTTTAAAAGTATGTGACTGTGTTTGGTATATTATATAAAATGGTTTTGGGTGGTTGTAAGTGAAGGAAAAAGAATTGTTATTGTGGATTGATATATTTGAAAAAATCACTGTTTAATTCTTACAAATTTTTTAATATTTTTTTAAATAGTTGTGAATGGAGGAGAGAAAAAAAATAATGATAAGGGTATAAAAAATATTATTTAATTGAAAATGAGAGAGAAAATATAGTGATTTTTTGTGTAATTATATGGATAAAAATAAAGAAGCTACTATGAATGTCTTAACAACATAACATGTATGAAACCTCCCAAATGCCAAAGTTCTAATTTCATAATCCATAAAAAAACCTTTTTGGTAAAAGAGTTTAAAAGGTCCGAGAGTTGCAAAAATTACCCCCTCGTGTTTCAAATCCTATAATTTTAAAAGAAGATATTTTCACAGATTTTTTTACCAAAAACCGATTCAACCATGACTCGCCAAAACCTGACTAATCCATATCAAAGCGGTCCAATCTTACAGAACTAACGATGAGTCTAGTTTGCATTCCTAGTCAATACGGTTATGAAATCGATCTCAAACAATACAATATTGATAAGTTGATTTCACGCTTAAGTTACATCTTAGGATAACTTGATATCTCTATCTTAAGATTTCATTAGAGAAAGATTCAAAATAGGTGTTTAATTTTCATAATGAAATCTGATCTCAATTCTCAAGAGAGGTTAATAAGATGCTGTGGGTTGGTGGTTTTCTGGTGTGGTGGGCCGGCAATTTGGTGAAACCTTAACCAACACATGGATTGTTTTGAAAATTGTCATTTTTTCACTCACTTTTACAGGCTACTGCAACTATTTCCCCTTAAGTTTTAGAGTCTACACTGTGGTTAGAATATTTTATCAAAACTTTGCAACACCATATACTCATCTAGTATAAAACGACACGTCTGTATCATATAAAGACGCTATCAAATTGAGTTCTTTCTTGAGGTTTGCATTTGATTCAGACAAAAGTATACACGCCTGCCCTCCATGCTCTTGGTCTGAATTCTAATTTGTGTTCAGGTCTTTAATTACTTTATCCGTGTCTTTAATTGTTGAAAGTAACGAATTTCCTTCTTTCGCACTAGCTTCATAATTCTCATGTGTCTGCATGTTGTAGCTTAAGTGTTACATCACACTTGCCTTTCAGCCTGCTCAGCTGTCTCTTGATATTCAAATTTGTATAAAAAAGATCCGGTGGTAACAACTAACATCTTGATCCTACTCGGGCATTTGTTTGGAGATGCCCAATAAGATCTCAGATGTGTGATCAACTTCATACAGCTTTTATAAAGTGATTGTATTTTTTCTGCTAAAAGGACTTCATGTTCCGAAGCATGTAAGCGTATGGTCAAGTTTTGTTCATTTGAGTTGACTCAGACACCCTCTTCTAAAACTCTATATCCCAAGCATCTTTAGAATGTCTCTGATGTTTCATAGTCTGCAAGTTCACTTCGTCTTTTGGTTCAGGAGGATCAGTGTTGCATACTTGCATGTAACCTCGGAATCATCATCTGTATCTGAAAACATATAAAACAAATGAGAAATATCTAGTAATCTTAACTGGCTGCAGTGAAAAAGATTATCATGATCAGACATTCAAACCCAAGAAAGGTTAGTCTGAACTCACGTGTTTCTCCTTCAGCAAATCTTGAACGTTCTTATCAAACGTTGCAGCACATGCTTTCTTCTAGTTGCTGCAATGATTTTTCTGAATCTTTTAATTTATCATCCTGTGCCACTGAAGTATCTCCCATATATTTTCTTGAAGATTTAAACTTCTGCATATTAGTTTTGTCCATCTGAAAATCACATATGTGAGTTTATAGCTCATTCGCCTTTCGGAATTCAGAAAACCAGATAAAAAGTCAGACGGCAGTGCTTTGACTTCCAGGTCACTCAGGTTTGGATTCATGTCAGAAATAAAGGCTTCAAATTCACTTTCTACATACCCGGTGCTTGACTTAACTCTAGCTTTACACGTCGGGGGAGGGGTTGGATCGCTATTCGCTTCACGATCTGATGTGTGCAACCTTACTCTACACTTTGTGGAGGAGATTGAGGTTGTTTCCCATGGCTTTAAACCATGACCTCAAGGTCACAAAGTAGCAACCTTACCAATTGTGTTAAGACACACCCTCCCACTTTCTACTATCTATAGTTCCGTATACAACAGGAGTAAGTTTAAGTTGGCTAGCCTCTCACAAAAACATGCCACATTGAGAGCTCAAATCTCGTAACAACCCTCTCAGACACTTCCTAATATGGTTTTGTCAAACCCAGATTCTATTCTACATGAATAGACTGATACAGCAGTCGAAGATGGCTCATAATTATAGTGCATATCCATCTTGAGCTGTGAAATTTCAATTTAACACCTGAAACTAGGGAGGAGGAGAAGAGTGAGTTCCACCAATTATATATATATATATATCGCGTGTTTGTTCAACCACATACATAAACAGAACTTTCTTCAACCACTAAACATAAACATGAAACAACCAAGATCAAGAACTTCAAATGAATAGAAGATATCCTCAGAAAAGAAGAAAGGAAGCATGATCCAACAGTAAGAACAAAATCAATGTCATAATCTCGATCTTTTATGCTCCAATTGATAAAATTGCATTAAAAGTTTGGTAACATCAAACAGTAAACATCAAAAGTCAAGAAGAAAATGAAGATCTAAACTAAAAAAAATATGCCTTTGTGAGATGAATCCAGAATTCATGTACCTAAAGGATGATTCAATCCTTTGTTGGTGTTCGCAGCAAAAGGCTCTGAAACATTTTCTTTTTAACAACTCCCCCTTTCAACCTTTACAAGAATAATCTTCAGGTTTTCTAAAGTTGTATAAAGACCCAAACTGTAAATTTTTCAATCAGATCAATATCACTTGGTAATTATATCTTTTGTGTTTGTTAAATTTTTAGTATTCCAAGCTCACACAATTGTAAGATAATTTTGTCATCAAATTTGGTGGGAATGTAAATTTGGACCCCGTATTTGTAATAAAAATACAAATGGAGATGGTAATTTATACTATAAGAAGAAATCAGATAAAATTGACAATAATGTTACAAACAGTTGACTTTTGGATTTTGACTTTTACCATGTGTGTGGTTAAGTATTAACAATAGTATTCACAAACGGGACTAGCCTTTTATAGTCCCTTCTTCTTCCAAGCACACAATTATCAAGCACCCGACCAAGGAGTAAACGTGTATTCTGCAAAGCCAACTCTTTAGCTGAAACACATGATTCAGCCGATGGTCCACCACGAGCCATAAATGAAAAGTCATCGACCCCATCAAGGCTGCTTTCATAGTGATCTGGATCATGGTTCATGGATGCAGTCATAGATTCATAGTTATGTAAAAGAGCTTCTAATACACCTAGTGCTTCAGAACACAAACTGCTTTCAACTAGCTGAGAAATGAATGCATACATATGTTGATTCTGGACAGCATCCATAGGGATATGGTGAACCAATTGCCTCAGTATTATAAGAACAACCCTTTGATACTCAACAGGCCCTTTTTCTAGAAGATTAAGTAGATGCCTGAAAGCCAGAACCGAATGCTTTGGTGCCCATTTGCTACATAATAGTGGTGAGACACAAGCTAGTAGATTGTCTATGGATTTAATTTTCCCATGTGAATATGCCATGAATATGGTTGCTAATTCGTCAATGGATTTTGCTTCACACCATATTGCAAGATTCAATGAAACCGAACGGGCCTTTTGGTGTTGCAGTAAAAGGGGTGAAGTGGAGCCCAAGCCCACAACTAAATCTGGGTTTAAATGTAAGCAGAGCCATGGAAGGAGCCCTGTAATGTGCATCAAGAGTCGTGTATATGGGTCTCCAAAGATTGAATCACACGAAGGTACGGTTAGCCTTGAGAGAACCTCGATCGAGATATCATGACTCACGGTTGACATAAGTCCTTTGAGCACTAGAGGCTGCACACCTTCAAAAACTGGGACCATCCCACCACCCACACTGGATGGTGAGCTGACATCATCCTCACTATCAAGTCCATTGTGGTCTAGATCGGCTCGTGGCATGCTTGAAAGGAGCACGTTTTCTGTAGTTCGGTCAGAAAACGTCAAAAGGTCAATGACACGCGAAAACAGCTCAAGTACCTGGCAATAAACATGAACATAATCGGTATGCATCATGGCCACACATCCCCAGAAAATATGAGGGTACAAAATGACTTTTTCAGGCTCTACATTTTCCACCATCACTTGTAAAGTTAAAAGAATCTCCATAATAAACCCTAAAACTTCAGGTACTGGGTTTGCTAAACATCTATGAAGGCATCTGAGAAGCGAGATACACGCGTCATGGTTGACACGCGGTCGGAGGGCTCGATAAATCTGGTGGGACCGACATGACAGATGTCTGGATGTGCATTCCATAGCCCACTTGAGTGCTTCTGCTCCCCAGGTCTCTCTAAGATCACCTTGGAAGAATGTGGCATCCACCATGCTTTGAACCAGTGCAGATAGTAGTTTTGCACTTTGGAGCTCAATTCCTGTGACCGTAGGATCCTCGTTTTCCCACATCATGGTTCCACATTTTGACTGGACATATTTAATCAAGCTCACAACCTGTTGCCGGTTTTCACCATCATTATTTTCAACATTGTAGAGTTCAAGATGACGACCACCAAGAGAATACAGCAAATTAACAAGCAAACGCTGGCAATGTTCTAAAACAATGTCTTCTGAGCTATCCATCGAGACAAATGTAACATGAAAAAGTACAGGCAAATGTTCCCTGAAATCTTCATCATTTTCATATGCAATTTCTGCAAGTAGAATCAATGCTATATCCGCATGTGTTAATAGATGTTGTTGATGTTGATGCCCCTGTAAGGCTGTGTTTAGTTCTCTAGCACTCACAGCATGACTGTCTGCTTCAGAATTGGGAGTGTCAATTAGGTAATCCCCACTGTCTCGAGAAACATGCCGACTTCTTGAATTTCCTGCTGAACCTCGAAGCCTGTGGCCAGAACATGCAACTGTCATCTCAGGAGGTACTGGAATCACTGGAGTGGAAGTGGTTCGACCTCCTAAAGTAGTTCGACCACTTGTGTTCCTTAATAGATTATCGAGATAACCTCGAACCAGAAATGGTGACATGTGAGGTTGGTTATCCATGACAGACGCCAGCTGCGCTATAGCAGGACCCAGAGAAAATTCCAAAACAAAGTTTCCATTGAAATCACTCTTATTGACTCTGGTAGGTTCCAGGCTCTCCTCAAGCATTCGTTGGGCTAATTGGTAAACCAAGTGGTCAACTGTGCCTTGTGGACAAATTCTAGCTAGATATAAACTTACTCGTTTAGCAACTGAAAAATAAGTAGCAAATGCACCACTTATTTCAGTTGATGCACTTGAATCACAATCTTCAATTCCTTTAGTGATTAGAAAATCAAGAACGGGGCGGATGTTACGTGGCTTACTAGCAATGGTTCTCCAAAGCTTTTCAATCTCATCAGGAAACTGATCACCATGCCGCCAAGTCACATAATAAAGACTTTTTAATAATCTTTCCTTCCACCCGGAGTTTTGCAGTTTCCAGAAATCAAGATTTTCAATCCATGGGGCCATGCATGTTAAAACTTGGTGCTGTGCAATTATATCAACTGCATCCAGTTGTCTCTGCATAATTTCTTCACAGAGAAGCTGACTCAGCTCGGGATGATCTTTCGCAAGTTTACAAGATAATTTGTACTGAAATTGCTGGTAAGAATCAGGAAGATTTCCAACTACTGATACTTGATAACTTCCTGATCCTTCAATCTTATCTTCAGCCCATTCACGGGTTGATAGTGTCTCGAGCATTTGCAGTGCATCATCACGTACCTGTCTAGATGGGTCCACCACTTTGTAGAGAATCAAGCTCAATAGCCGTTGAATTTCACATTTATGTATCTCTTGACGCATGTACACTTCAGCCAACACACTGAAGTATCCATCTGCCACGTCAGCATCAGAATAGTAGCACTGAAACATGAAAATAAACAAAAATTACTAGATCATAAGATTCATAACCAACAGATACGTAAACTAGATAGATGCCTTACCTGATCAATGCAAGCAGGAAACAGGTCCAAATTAGAAAGAATAAGATTCTTTAGAGCTAATTTGGCAAGGGAAACACGAAGGTGACCAACTCTGCTCTTATTGTGTCTAGTATTAAATGGCCCCTTGGGATCTGTGGGTGAATAACCACATAGGGCACGTGGTGCAGACTCGATGAAGAGACTATTAATCCAATATATAATCCGACCACTCATTTTTCTTGCATTGTCAAAATCGAAACACGGGCCATATAACAAGGAGGCCATACAATTCATGGAAGCCCATTGAACCGCTTCAACTTGTTCCGACAATTCTTTGTCAAACTTTAATTTGTCCATAGAATCTTTTGATCTAGTGTGCTGACAAGACTTGTATCGTTCAACTTCACGTCTATAATCATTCAAACCATCTTGACTAAATGTATTACCTGAATCATCACAAAACGAGAGAAAAAGATCGAATAATCGCTTTCGGGTTTTCAGATCGAATTTTTCTGATTTTGAATCCACAAACTCAGGCGCTAGTGATCTTAGTACACATGCAAGTGTATAGCGTAGAGTTTTCAAATCTTGAAAATTCTCAAGAGTTGTTGATGATATTATTTTAGTTGTTTCATCAATATACTTCAGATAATGAAGACGGAGAACCGGCCTACAGACCAGCATGCCGGGCCAGATGCTCTCTGCAACGGTTCTGTATATGTTTGAAATGTGGACACGGAGTTCCTCCCGTCGAGGTTTTTGAATCTGCATCAATGCAAACAAGATATCTAAGTATAGTGGTACAAGAGGATAATGTGTGATTCTAACTATGAACACATCTAACCTTCCATTTAGATTTTCCTTCAGTTTCCAAAGAATTTTCATCCATAAAAGCCGCCAGCTCACTGAACATTATTTCACACACTTCCAGATGTGAACGCCCTAGTGCCATAATAGCAGCATGCTGAATTTTTGCAAAGTGCAAAATGTCTGTTACTTCTGTCGCATTGTACATTTAATTATTATCTATCCAAAGTTAATTGTTATACTCACAACAGATGCTTCAGAACCAGATTTTAGTGAGGGAATAATAAGATGGAACAAATCTCGTGTTGCAGCTGCACCAGAGCCTTCCCTGCCAAATGGACAAGAACAAGCAAACACAGCATACAAGAGCCACTGATCTAGTTTGTTGTCTGCTTCCTGAATGTTATGCGCCTTTCCCCCAAATTCAACAGGTGTCACAAGCGCAAGACGCTTAGTAATCTGAACCCTAAAAATATAAATATCTATAATATGAATGTTGACCATTTCCAATTCAATTAACATGTAGCTAGACAACTTATTTAATAGATTCATTATTACTTTGCTTCTTGAACTGAACGTGGGTAGAGCAATGCACCATATTTAACAAGCTCACTAAGACACCGAGCCCATCTACTCTTATCATGATTTTCACAAAGCACGACCTCGAGTGTTGCATCAGGTGGTGCCATGTCAGATTCCCGGTTAGAATCCCAATAACAGCTCTGAACAATATCATCCTGTCAAAACAGTCATTTTACATTCACGATACACATGAAGAAAGGTAAACATTAAGGTAGGTTACAAGGAGAACACACCCCATTTTCCTCAAAAACATCAACCATAAGTATCAGTTCAGCTTCATCTTTAATGATATCCAACTTCTCACGTGATAAACAGTTTTGTATATCATTATGTATATCACGCACATATCGTAGTAATTCCAATGCTGTGTGTCTAATCTGACTATCAGCAGAAGCAAGGAAGATAAGACCAACTGCATCAATTTCTGAAGCGTGGAATTCAATTGGTTCTCCATGATTAAAAGAGGATTTTTTGGATCTTATGTTTATCAGCACATGCTTTGCATGTGAAGCGTCATGTTCGATATTTTCGTCTAAAAGGCAAGATCTCCATAATCGCAAGAGATCCAAAAGGTGTCCTAATGTTGTTTGAATAAGTAGAGGGAACTCATCTGGGAGCCGTAGGATGAAGTTCATCATACCTCTCACAACTGCGAATCGACGATCAGGATGTCTTCTAACAATTCGATTGAGTACTTGTATGGCTTCCTCACGAACACCATGATCAATGCTTATTCCATGTTGAGGTATTATCTCAGTAATTCTGTCACTTCGACCTACATCTTTAATTAAGTGAGGTATGCACTTTAAAACTGACCTAAAAAGATATCCTTGTGATTTTTCCTTGGTAATAGCATCTGGAGTACAATGCTTCATTAGAAGTGAGTATTAAAATTTTAATACAAAAATCATGCTTAGTTATTATAAAAAATCACCTATAGTTGTCTTTGAAGAAGTGAGAAGAGCCAGATTGTAAGCTCTATGGCATGACCTTAATATAGACTCAATTGCAATCTTTACTTTTGGAACATAGTGCCCTAAATCCTGAGCTGCCAATGTAAAAACAAATTCAAAAAATAAAGATTTGAAACTGAACAAACAAAAAATGTTATTAATTACCTTGCAGGATTTCCAAGCCAACACGGCCACTTTTTGGAGACATTGAAATGTCAAGTAAAGCACGAAGACCAATGATCTTCGCCTCACTTGGACTCTCTTGCTTAAGCATTTCTAAAATCAGATGGTTTATACAAAAATCAAGGTTGTGTTCCCCTATAGTAACACACAACTGAACAAGTTTATCATGTTGAGCATCATGTGTAAGCATTCCCTTCCTAAGTATTGTAAGAAGTTGTGAAGTCACACTGTCAAGATAGTCCCACATACGGTTTGATGGCTGGGACCTCCCGTGAACACCCAAATAAAATCTTGTAACATGATGAAGACAATCCAGTGCCATGAATCGATTGTTCTTATCCTATAAAATACACGTAATATTGTGTCATTAGGAATGACAATATGGAGAAAAGTAGAAAACCCTGTGCATGTAAAGATACCTTTAAATGCTTATACAACTGTTCTGTATGAGGACCAAAGTTACTTAGAAAAACTAGAGGATCACCAAGACAGAGAAGTAAAGTCACTAAAGGGTATGCAGCCTAACATATTAACAAGAAGAATAAAATAAGATTTTAAGGGTAAAGGACTAAACCATATCAGAAGATACACATGAATGAATGTATATACGTACAGGTATATGTTTGCTCTGTTTATCTGCCCAGTGAATGATCTGCATTCTTACCCGTGCAACAGCTTCATACCACACAGTAAGTGCACGTTGTACACCAGAAGGAGGCCAGTGACATTTATTATCATCTGCAAGTGGTGCTAAAATGTTTGACATCATTTTGCAAAGGGCATGGTGAAGTTCACCTTTTCGTTTGGTGGGAGCATGATTAAGAGGATTTGCTTTTGCAACAAAGGATGCCGACATGTTAAGACTACCATCAGTCTTGACCTGGTAAGTGCCAATTTATGTACTTATTACTTTATGATATAATGATATAATAGTAATTAATTTACAGGAAATATTCAAAACAAAAAGAGTATGTGCCACATACCCCAAGCCTTAGATGGCGCATCCCATTAATTATACTCAGGGTTTCACTTCGAGCACCACTAGTATCAGTCCGACGTGCATTCAGTTCCATGATAAATCGTCCAGTTACAGGAATAAATCTAACGAAATACAACACACTTCTAGGTTTTTCCGTTGTAAATAATTTGATGCCAATAACTTTAAAACAAGGTTTTATAAAATATTACCTGATTTGGGATAGAGCACCCACAAGATGTGAAACCAGGTCCAGAAGGAGCCCACGTAACTCAACTAATGAGGGATATTCAACCTGACTTACAACCCTGCAATGAATAAAATTTCAGCTTGGAGTACTTAAGGTCCCAATTTTATGAAACAAAACTAGATGCATTTAAAGTTATCTTGAAGCATCTGGAGCCAACTTGGAATTACCTGTCAGCATTGATTAACCAATCAAATACAAAATGTTCAAGCCCGCTCCAGAGTTTTTCTGCAATTACAGTCGGCATATATTGTTTGAGAACCAAATAACTTAACTTTTACAGGGATGAAGTAGTGATGGAGCCAAACCTGTAAGTCCGTCAGGTGGACAACACTGCACGAAGCGAATACATGCCGAACAAAAAATGCACTCCACCGCCAGCTGAAACAAGCAGTTTCACTAAAAGTTCAGATTTACAAACACACAAATTCCAAACAGTTGGTACCAGATAAGCTGGTCACTTAACCGTATATAGTAAGCAAAAACTACATTGTTAAGTTTTCCTTTAAGAAGAAAACCTCCACCAAATTATTAAGTCATGAGAACCTTTTTCTGGAATGTAGATGTATCATTTGCACCTTTTGGGGACTCACTGCAAAAGAAACCAATCAACCATAAAACAACATAATCAAACTTCATACCAAACGTATCAAATGTCTAAATGTTGCTTTCTTTCCAGCGTTTAATGTTCACTAGAAACCACATATTGAGGCAGCGACAATGCATATAAGCAGAACATCCTTTTGAGATCCACATTATAAACATTCAAAGAAAAACAACATACATGTCTCTCCACCTAAGAAGTGCTTCAAGAAGAGGCACGGGCATGTGTCGTGCCACCAAAGCTAAGGATTCCAACACTTGCTCGTAGGCAGGATCGGATGGCCGGATGTAATGTCCATCCTGTAGTTCACCCACACACAGTTCCAAAATAATGAATTCATGAAAAACATCAATTAACCAACACTTTTGAGTATAATCAACAGCATGCATGGGACAGATGTGTTCTCTAATGCTTTAAAAACCTATTCCTCAATCACTTCCCCACAAGTAGAAACCCTAAGCCAGTATATGCAAACAACAGTTACTGATATTCACATCAGGCATCAGTATTCTCATGTAGCAGCTATGTACACACTCATATAGTCATATAACGAATATTACGTCCTAATTCGATCCAAATCATCAGCTTATTGAACATTCTTACATGTAATTGTGTCGTTTCAATCCTTCGTCTAGCCAGTGGAATAAGCCGTTGTAGCAAGGCATCCACAATAAGCTTCGCTGCACTCCCCATCTCATCTCTCAGTAAACCCCAAATCCAATGTATCTACATCCAAATCAACATTCACACTTCAAACCTAAATCAATTAACCTAAAAATGAACCGATGAATGCTACCGTAGGGCTAGATTTATGATATGTCGTATATAGATCGTAAATACAATTACGTAGATCAATAAACACCTTCTTCTACATGCGAAACTGAGAAAACCGACGCTTCGTTACCGTCGTTATAAGCACGCATTTCCACAGTTGTTTATATGACTCTGTATCGTCTTCTTCGTTTAATTTGTGACGAAAAGGTTTCGATTAAACGATTGTTTGTGGAGCTTCTCCGCCATTTGTGACGAAAGCAGAGCGTTCGCATGTAATTCGTTTGTCATGGTGAATGCTGCTTGAATTCCCAAAATGCCCCTGACGATCTTTTCTCGTTCCAACTGTAACCCTTGACAACATACAGTTTCTCGTTCAACTTTCTTTTGTGCTTTACATCGTCGACTTCACACAGCTAAAAGCATTTTTCTCCGAGCGAGACTTGAACTTGAAAACCATAATGGTTTCTTTATAGCAGGAGTGCGCTGATTGAGTCAGATCAAATGAAATCAAATGGTGACCAGGATCATGACATTCAGGTTTAAGTTTGATCCGGTCTAATGTAGATAAACCCCACACACGCCATAACCGAATAAAAGTTTGTAGGTTATGTTCTTAATATTTATTAACTAGGTTAGTATCCTGTATATTACAGGGGTTGAATTAATAAAATAATAAATTATTAGTAATAAAAATTTATGAATTATAAAACCATATTTGAAGATAAAATATAATTATAGTTGCATATAAATAACTATTTTAATTAAATAAATAATAGATAAGTTATAGACAGATAGATATATAAATAATAGATAGTCTAGAAAGTCATTTATTAAACAAAATATAGTTGATAAATAAACACGAAAAGTTACAGTACGATATTTTAATATAATATATGTATAAAATTATATATAC
>BJCM01073250.1:0-16923 GCA_018326385.1 Flaveria bidentis | reverse complement strand
AACACCAATTAATATTTAATTGATGATATGATCATGCAATTAAATAATTACACTAATTTAGAAAATGGGTTTTCTAAATAAGTTGCATATGAGATTGAACAACCTATATGGATATTTTGTTCATGGATACTATTTGTAATGTTGTTTAATTTAGTTAAATAACATCAAATAATAAAAGTGTGTATGTGTTATATAATTAAAATGTTAATTATATATCTATGTTTTAAAAACAACTAGTTTATAAAAATTGGAGTTGGGTTTTGGGGGGAAAACCTCATCTCATGAAAACCAAGCGGCTGCCCCTTTATGGGAGGGGGTCTTGTTTTGTGTTGTGACTATGTACTCCAAGAACTACACACACACTTAATCCTCTCATCTCTCACACATATGAAATAACCTAAAGGCAAAACACTCTCTAATCTTGAAGTGGATCTCGGCTGAAAAGGGTTTTCAGCAGCCTTTGGATCTCGGCTGAAAAGGGTTTTTTGCAGCCCTTCTTGGTTGTTTTTGGTGGTGAAATCCTAGAAACAAAGGTGCTTGCTTGATGCTTGTGGGTATGGATGCTTGAGGACACCTCTCTTTGGTGTCTTGGTCATTCAAGAAGCTCATTTTCTTCCTCCTTCATCATGTTTTTTCAGCAGCTTACAAAAGGTAGTTTGTATGTCCTATTTGGTTGTTATTTGTTGTTGGTAGCAAGTTCAAACACATATAAATGATCCTATGTTCTTGGGTTTGTTGATGATATGTTATTAGCATTAATTTTTCAGATTACTAATGATAATATTAAGGTATTAATCCGCTGCGTTTTCATAGTTTAAATGGTTAAACTACTTCGATTTGGTCTAACAAACCCAACAATAAACTCTACAAGCAATAGAGTTGGAGGAATATCCAACAAAGATGGCATCATCCGACTTTTCAGCAAATTTTGCCAAATTGTTTTTTGTGTTAAGTATGGTACATTTGCTGCCAAAGGACCTTAGAAAGGCAATGAACGGTAGCATCTTGTTCCATTGCTGATAAAGGGTTTTTCCATGTGGCTTAACTACAAGAACTCTGTTTTGCACATAGCATTCAGTGCTGCTGCCTCTACCCAGAAAGTAAGAGGCAACTTTGAATCAACTAACATAATCCGAGCAGCCTCAATAAGTGTCCTATTCCTCCTCTCAGCAACACCATTTTGTTGAGGAGTTCTAGGAGCACTATATTGTCTGTCAATCCCTTTTGAGTTACAGAATGAGTCAAGAACTTGATTATAAACACAATTCCTTGATCACTTCTAATTATCTTAACCTTGTGATCAAATTGATTTTCGATTTTATGAATAAAAGATTTTAAAGTTTTAGCAGTTTCATCTATAGTTCTTAAAAATAATACCCATGTAAATCTTGTAAAATCATCAACAATCACAAGGCAATATGATTCCCTTCCAATACTCATTATTTGGGCTTCAACATCTTCCTTGATCTTCCATTCCATCCCTTGGTTGATCATAGAAGATGAGCTTAACCACCCTTTCTTCTGAAGTAGTCCTTTTCTCGGAAGGTCTTAAAGGAACTCTTTTGTTCTTTTGAGTTTTCTTGAACTTGACTTCCGAAGCAATTTTCCCGTCGGAAGAATGAGTCTCTTTCGAACGCAACTTTGCTTCTGAGACAAGTTTTCCTTTCTTCAACACTTGAACCATGTGATAGGGTCCAAATGTGAACCATTCCTTGACTCCTCTTTTAACATTATTTGCATAATATGTGCTAGCAGGATTGTAGTAACAATATTTGGCCATGTGGTTATGCAGACCACACATTATGCAAGCAATATTAACTTTTTGGGAACTTAAAGATTGCATTTTCTTGTTTGTCTTTCTTCATCTACAATCTTTCCTTTTAAATTCTTATCCCTTGGTATGATAGGAGTGTTGGTACTACACACCTTTCCTAAATTAGAGTTTCCTACCACATGGAATCCAGCTGATATGAACATACCCTTTTGCTTTGGGTCTATCTTCAGCTTAGACTCAACCACTTTCTTGGCAGTTTTTCTAATTGCATTAACTTGACTTATTCTGGGTTTAGTGGTAGGGGTTGATCATCACCATTAGGAGTGGGTAAAATTTCCTGGTTCTTCCATGTGATGGTCTCCATTATTGCATCACTCTTTGACTCAAGGGAAGGTGGGTCAATAGATGGAACCTCTTGCTCTTTAGTATCACACCTTGGTTGTCTAATAGACTCATAAGAATATGGTGGAGAAGTTTCATTGGTTCCTAACCCACCTTTGTTTTGATAACAAAGCTTTGAGTGAAAGGATGATGCAAGAATGGCTTGGAAGTTTTTCTTAGAAATAACATGCTTCCTAGCTTGAGCCTCAACAATTACTAGCTTGGCTTGAGCCTCTGTCAGTTTGGATATTAAATCCTTAATTTGAGTCTTGTAATTAGTGTGCTCAGGTTTTAAAGAGGATAATGTATTTTCTAACTCCTTAATTTTATTTTGATAGTCAAATTCAGCCCTTTTAAAATCAGCTTTTAAGATATTCAAGGACTCAATGTCAGATTTAGTTTCCATATTATAGTCCTAATACATTTTAACCTTAGCAATATAGGCTAGAGTATAGAGATGTTGATATACCTTTAAGTTGTCTGTTCCCACCATGAGTGCTTGAGCAGGGGTGACATCTTGTATTATAAAGCTCCAATCAACTTCTTGAGCCATAACAACTGTCTTAGTTGACTTTCCAATAGCTTTAGGTGTTGTAGGATGTGTGGAGGCATGAGTAGATCCCGGATTTGATTTGGGAGCTTTGCATTCCTTAGCAAAATGACCCAGCTGGTTATAGTTGTAACACCTGGCCTTTGCTTTGTCGAACCCAAACTTGCTGCTAGTTGGGTTTTGAGGGAGCTGTCTTCCAGTTCTTTTGAAGTACTTCTCCGCTCTGTAGGTTAACCAAGCCATTTGTTGGACTATGTCCATGTATTCCACATTATCTGGGTTGAAACACTCCAGATCCTCAAAGAAAAACTAGAAGTCACCAAAGTGTTCGCTTCCTAAGACAAAAGCACAACTGTCCTGAAAAGGACTCGATTGAGCTTGTTGAGACCTTGGAGTCTTAGGAAATGTAATGTAAGGCCTAGAGGAACATTATGGCTTCTGAGAATGTTTCATGTACTACTGAGGTTGTGGGGGTCTTGAGCCTTCAAAAACCATAAGTGTGTTAATAACAGGAAGGCTTGAAGGTCTGCTTACTTGGCAACCACTCTAGTTCTCTATTTCTACACGGTATCCATCTAGAATGTCTTATAGTTTAGACATTGTGAGGGAGTTCAGATTTTCTGTCCTTTCAATAGAGACACAATAGAACGTCTACTCATTGGGGAGTGCACTCATGAATTTCCTTGAGAGATCTCTCAATTTAAGATTTATTCCATAGACTGAAGGGAGGAGATAAGATCCATATACCTGAAGTATTACTGGCTCAGGATCTCTCTAGAAATATGAGTAAAATTCTCAAACTATTGCTTCAGTGAATCATTCTTTGAGTCGTTGGAGTTTGCGAACATGTTGGTTAAGGCATCAAATAGTTCTTTAGTTGAGTGGCAATGCTCAAAGCCCATCTTGATGCAATTAGGTATATCAGTCATCAGAACAGTCATGGCCTTCCCATCAATATCAAGTTGTTTGTGGTCTTCTTCAGAGTAATCTTCCACCTCCTTCTCTATCATGGCACCACCTCCAGCACGTGCATCAACCTTTGTCTTGTAAGAGCCATTGGCGATAGATCTCCGCATTCAACTATCTTGATATCTAATGAACCCTTCAATACGTCTGCTCCATTGTCTGAAGTTTTTTGGGGTGATAATAGGTGGTTTAGTCATCGTCTCTATTTCATATTCAGATTTCTGGTTAAGGGTCATTTTTTATTGTAGTGAGTAGGTGAGTAAGAAGAGCATGATTTGGATGGTAAGATTACACAATCAAGAGCCTAAGAAGCTTTGATACCAATTATAGGATTAGTTTTTTGTACTCAACACAAGTATTGCTTTCACAAACTCACTAAGTAACACTCGGGTTTGTGATGAAGCAGAATCCTTCTAAGAGTAGATGATAATATACTAAGTAAATCAAAGCAAACATAAGAGAATAGTTTTTCAAGATACTTGTATATATTATTTCTCTACTCAAAGTATTACAAGACTCTTACAAGCATGATACATGAGTTATAATGAGAAACTATATATACTACTACCTATAGCCGGATATACTTTGATACCAGCTGGAAACCTTAGACTAAAGCAAATACTGCAAAGCTAAAGTTAAGGTATCTTAGATAAAGTATTATCTAAGATATGGTAGTCATGACATGTCCATGACTTACCTTTTGTCACCAACTAAATTGGCAAGTGAACTAACTGATAAGGTGTGAACAATGGAATAAAGTGTGGTCAACTACATGAACATGGGAAAATGCCATGTAGTATCTCAAAGATTTGCACTGGAGTGTTAGAGAGATCATACTTATGTCCACTGGTTCATAGTAGCTACTTCCGAAGGTTAACTGGCTTCGGAATCCAAAGCCACTTATACTTCGGAAGTGGTTACTTCTTTCGAGGCTTCCTTGGGACTTCATACTTCGGAAGTTATAGTCTTCACTTCTTCTAAGTGTTGAGTTTCGGAAGAGCAGAGACTTTGTCTCCGGAAGCTGAAGCTTATCTTCGGAAGTTTCTTCAATTTGTCTTCGGAAGCTCAGCAGATGTCTTCGGAAGCTCAGCAGATGTCTTCAGAAGTGCTGAAGTCTTTTTCAGAAGTTCCTTATTTGTTATACTAAAAAAGTCTTGCACTAACCTTACTTGATCCAACAATAAATATCTTTTTTTTCTTGATAAAATTTGAGATAGTACCATTATGTCATTTATGTACTATAGATTTTTGTATTATAACTTTTATAACTTGACATTATATAATATATTTAATATATCGTTACATCATGTTTATTTTCATCTGTGTTTGTATAAATTTATTTCAAACCAAGTTGTGCATGATATGTACAAGTGATCAAAGCACACATGTACTAACCATTAAAGTCAATTTTAAGGTTTTGTTTTGTTATACATTTCACCTATAATAACTTTTGAAATATGATGTTTTCGTCGAATTTGTTATTGTAACATACTTATTTTTATCAATATCTCAATTTGATTTTTTTAAACTGAGTTGTGTATAGTAATTTGTGACTTGCTTTTCTTTTTCCTAAGTTTATGTATCACTTTAACATCATAGATTTTCTTTAATATATGTTTTCAGTTTTTCCTGTAGTGAAACGCGGGTCAATTTACTCGTTTAAATAATAATTAATTAATATAATTCTAATTACTAAGTTGGTTGATGTATTGTATTTGCACTTTAGGGTTCAAAGGTTGTAACCTTAATAATTTATATAATACCAATTTATGTATACTTAATGATTAGTACCTTATGTTTTGTAGATTGTAAGTTACTTTGTCTTTTCTTTACTTTTATACTTTTAACCCTACAATTTTCATCTTTTATATTGAAGACTAACACTTCTTTTCACTTTTAACTTAAATCTCATTTACTTTAAAACTTTTACAACATTTTCATTTTACGTCTTTGTCGAAACTTTTCGAGTTAATATACTGCAACATGCATATGTGATTTAATATTTTTGCATCTATTTTTTCTGTTTAACGCTCATGTTGTATTTTACTTTTCATTCTAATTTACACATATTAACACGTCATAACACACGTGCACGATTCAACGTTTCTGTCTAATTTTTGTTCGCTTTTAATTCTTTTGTTCTATGAGTTTTCCTAGTGTTGATGATCGATAGAAATTATGTGACAATAATGCTATTTGGCATAGTTTTACGGTCCCACCGCAGCACATGGGGTTGAATACTAATTACTAGCTTGGTTGGTGCGTTGTGGTTGTATTTAGGCTTCAAAGGTTTTACCCTTTAATAATCCCTATATATTTAACATATTAATTTATATGCTTTTAATTCTTTTGTTCTACGAGTTTTCATAGTGTCGATGATCGATAACAATTATGTGACATTAATGCTATTTGACACAGTTTTATGGTCGCAACGCAACACATGGGGTTGAATACTAATTACTAACTTGGTTGGTGCGTTATGGTTGTATTTAGGCTTCAAATGTTGTACCCTTTAATAATCCTTATATATTTAACATATTAATTTATATATATTACTAATAATCAACATCTTTGTGCATTATAGGTTGTATATAAGTTTAGTGGGTTATATTCATTTTTGGTTTTGTTTTATTTTTATTACTCTTAATCGTAACATGACGCAATGTGTATATGTGATTTAACGTTTTTATACATGTTTTCCCCGCTTAATGGCCCCCTCACAATGCGCGGGTCTTAAGTCAATCTAATTATTGTATTTAATATTTTACATTTTACGTGCGTAGTTTGATGTATTCACATCTACTTTCCATTCAATTTTAATTTTTACATTATTATTATTTTTTTAGTACGAGTTTTTCTAGTATTGTTGGTTACTGATACCGGTGTAAAATTGGGATTTTTTATACGGTGTTACACACCCCACCTATGACGCGCCTGCAACACAGGGGGCCTAATACTAATTTTTTCCAATTATCAATCATTAATTTATGTAGCGACTTTATTATTTTTTATTTAGGAATTTAGAAATGCTACATAAACAATTTTGCGAAGTTCTGTTTTCGAATATAGAAAATCTAAGAAGCAAACCAGAATTGGCTTGGCTCGATAGGCTATTGACTAGGATGGAGGAAGGCTTGTTCCTAACTTGTTCCGGAACTAAAGAAAAAAATATTTGTTTCATAAAATTAATAATTTCCATTATATTGATTGATTCATACTTTTGGTTTACATTATCATGATAATGTTTCCCCGTATTTTACAAACTAACTAAAAGAAATCCCACAAATATCAAAACCATTATCATGGCACTTTGTTTGATGTAGTCACAGATAATCAAATATTTAAAAATGAATCATGAATTCTTTCGTAATGATTGATTTAGGCTTTGTCCTTAACAATCAAATTGATATAATCAAAATATGCTTTGATATCATATGTTAAACCTTACTTTTGAAATAGAGATATTTGACGAGGAGGATGATGCCATTATCGAGTGATTTGTTCATGTTATAATGTCTAAAGTGATCAATGATTGATCTTAGAGAGAAAAGTTACTTTTGTGTTCATGTTATAATGCCACAAACGACGAAAACCATTGGAGTTTCAAATCGGTGACAAAGTCTTGTTGAAAGTTTTGCCGTGGAAAGGTGTAATTCGGTTTGGCAAAAGTGGCAAGCTTAATCTAAGATATGTTGGACCGTTTGAGATTCCAGAAAGAATAGGTCCAGTGGCGTATCGATTGGACTTACCTGATGCACTGAGTGGCGTACACAATGTATTTAACGTCTCGAATCTAAGGAAGTGCCTATTTGATTAGACATTGATTGTACCACTTGAGGAAGTACAAGTAGATGATCAACTATGTTTTGTTGAAGAACCGGTGACTGGGTTGTGAGAATGATAATCTCACTTAAGATCAAATATAGTGATCAAGTAAGAGATTGAATGGCGGAAACAAACAATCAATAAACTTTAATGCAAGAATAAACTCATAAATGCTTTGTATATATTGATGAAGGTGATTGATTACAATAAATGCTAGGGTTATAGCAAAAACAGTAATAATACACCTAGAGAATGTTTGAGACAAAATATTCTAATTGTCTATTTTTCTATCACCTCATGTACGAGGTTTTCTATTCTATTTATAGGATGACAAGATGCCTTGTTACAAAATGACTAAACTACCCTTGACATATACATCAGAACTAGTCTAAGTCTTCATCAGCATATTTTCTTGTTCATCCGCATTGGCAAATGCTGACGAGTTTGACTTGATCTGCATTTCTTCACTGGGTCTTCTGCATTAGTATGTTGGTCATCCGCATTGGGTAAAGCGGATAAACAAATACTTCTGCGCATTCGTCCGGTCATCCGTTTTGGGAAATGAGGATGAACAAAATCTTGTCCGCATTACTTCTTGTCTTCCGCATTTGTTAATGTGGAAGAACAAACACTTGTCAGCATTTGTTCTTTGCCTTCCACATTAACAAATACAGTAAGCCAATACTTGTTCTTCTACTGCAGGATCTTCATCCGCATTGACACTTGGACTTATGGGAATTCCAGCAAAACAAACATCAACTCACCAATTGAATTGACATGTATGATCCTTTCAGGATCAATTAATACTCCCCCTAAGGATTATACATCCTGTGTTTTTCAATGCTTTGGTGGTGGTTGAGATTGTGAGGATTCTACTCGATCTTGTTGTGGCACCAGAGGTTCAGCTTGTGATGGGTCCAGTATAGCCTTTATCGAGGATAATGGGATAAAAGTCTTGTAACACCCCGAAAAGTCAAAACGATTCATCGAGGATAATGGGCTTATTTTGTGGGTATTTAATAAAGGAAGGAAATTGGCTATGGGCTAATTAGGATTATGGGCAAGAGCCTAAGGGATTTAGGGCCCATAATCATCCTTCAAACACACCTAATCAGCCACTATCTTCCACACTTGAACCCTAGCCACCAAAATTCGTAGAGAGAGAAAATAGAGAGAGAAAGTGAAGAAAACTCAAGATTTGGAGCTTCAAAGATTAAGGGATTAAAGATCTGAACGATTAAGCATCAAACCATAAGAAAGGAGCAACAAATGCCGGTAAGAATTGGCCTCTAAACCCTTCTGTAGATCAAACCCGGATTCTAGGGTTTTACGTTTTGAAATGTTGCAAAGAATCGCATAAAGGTCACATTTTTACGAATGAAAACATGTAAAAAGCTTAGATATAGCCTCATGGATGATTAACTAAGAGATTGGACGTAAAAAGTTGTGATTTTGTGTTAAAAACGGGCTGGTTCGTAGTTTTTATGCAATCGGCGAAACTGTGTAAGCATCTAGTGAAATTGCATATTCAAACTGCGAAACTGTGGATTTTCTGCGAAACTATAGTTTCGCAGATAATTTCGCAGCCATGGAATTCCAACGAAAGTTGGGGCAAAACTGGCAGTGAAACTGCCATGCGATCCTGGCAGCGAAACTGGCAGCGAAACTGACAGCGAAACTTGCAGCGAAACTGGCAGCGAAACTGCCAGCAAAACTGCTTTTCTGGCAGCGAAATTAGTTGCGAATTTAGACAGAAATTAATCCCTTTAAGTGTCAACTTATCTTCAGGCTGTGAAGTGTGATCCTAGCCTTGTATGCTTAGTTTAGAAGTTGGTCTCGGAATCCAGGTGAGTTCTAGAACCTCGTATTTGTAAGTTTTCCATGTTTTGGGGTTATTATGCATAATAAATATACGTTTTTAAATTACCGATTTTTATGAGGTTTTAACGGGAAGATCGATTTTTCTTTAAGGAGATGTGTTATACAAATACTTAGTTTAGAACTTATCTGCAGCCAGGCCCCAGCCAGGCCCGGCCCCAGCCAGGCCCGGCCCCAGCCAGGCCCGGCCCCAGCCAGGCCTCACTCCTCGTAAGCTTAGTTTAGAACTTATTTGCAGCCCGACCCCAGCTAGGGGCGTTGCCCCTTGGACCCCACTAGGGGTTGCCGCCCCTAGGACCCCGCTATTAGGGGCTGCCGCCCTCGAACCCCTGCTGTCCTGCGGAGGGTCGGTTATTTTTTATGATGACTAGTACTTGGCATGTTGTGTACATAATAAGTTAAGTATTATATATATTAAAGTGGAAGATGATATTAATGAAAAGTGAAACTTAATGAATGTTACCCCTGGGCCCATTTGATGATGAAAAGTCTTGCAAGCACTGTGATCGACTTCACTTATGTGAGTCTAATGTATAATGATTGATCCGTATTCATGAGCGGGCTATGTGCCTTGTAGTTTGGATCAACTGTTGGGGGTTAGCTACCATGCTGATGTGTACCGACAGGGATCGACATTCATTGTCGATCAACATGGAGCTCTTGCTTTGTGCAATCTCGTTTATGATGAAGTGAAAGATATGAAAGAATGAAAGATAATGAACATTCTTATTAAGATGAAAATGTCATGTATTATGTATGCATGGTCATTATATGAAGGATAAAGTTATATTTTCTTATTTACCTAAATCTAGAACTCACTCAGCAAAGCTGACTTTTATGCATAATAGTTGGCAGGTAAATGCTGTGAGGATGGCACCACGGAGCTACTTGGGGAGCTATGGATGGCATTCCTGTTTATGAAATATTTTATTGTAATTTAAGAACAAGTACTATGTTTTTTTTACAATTAAAGGACAAATGTATGAATACAATATGGTTTTTATGTTTTAAATGAACGTCTAATTATTTCCGCTGCAATGTTTTTGTTATTAAACTGATTTTATGCTATGATTAATCAACTGTGAGGCTTCCTGGGAACGGGGCCTTACAAGTTGGTATCAGAGCCAAAGTTTAAGAGAATTGGGTAAACTGTTTTGAAAACCTAAACTTAAACTGAAAATGGGACTGAATGAAGGATGCCAATCCAAGTAGCTACATGCCATCAGGTAAAAGTTTCAGGTAAAATTTGGGTTTATGTGTGTGTCCTATATGTTCTATGTGCTTCTAGATTTGAATAATTACATGTGTTTGGATAGTGATTGCTTGGGACAGGAGGGTAAGGTAAGTAGTTAATCACATTTGGCCACTGTAAGTAAGGACTTACCGTACTTATAATGATCTGAGCAATTATCTTGAATAACCATTTTGGTGTTTTAATCTTATAGGAATTAGTCATGGCTGGTAGAAAATCAGGGAAGGCAACCCAAGGAGGTGCTCGTGGCGGGCATACTACTAAGCCGCGTGTCACCTGGAGCAAAAGCTAATGCTCCCGAGACTGTTCACGAGGAGTCAGATCTCCATAGTCACCTGGAGGGGGGGGGATCAGCCACTCTCAAATCCACGGTGAAGGACGCTATCGCTGATGAGGTCTACAATGTTATGCATAGTGTGTTACCCTCAGTAGTGACTGAGGTGATTAAAGCAGTTAGGTATGGAGAGAAAGCTGAGAAGGAGGGGAAGGAAAATGAGAAGAATTCAGAGAAGTCCACTGGGAGGACTGAAGAATCTAAAAAGGAGCCATCAAACCCTAAGGTGGTACTTCATGATGATGACAGTGATGAAGATTTTGAAAAGGAGACTACTAAGGGGTGCAACTATGGGGCATTTCAAAGGTGCAAGCCCCCGACCTTTGACGGTAACGGCAATGCTACTGCCGCTCATCGTTGGATCATAGAGATGGAAGCGGTACTAGAAATTAGTGAGTGCGGGGAAGATCAAAAAGTTAAGTTTGCCACTCATTCTTTCGTCGACTCAGCGTTGTGCTGGTAGGACAATATTGTCCAGGCTGAAGGAAAGCGATCGATAGCCAAAATGAGGTGGTTTGAGTTGAAGGAGTTAGTGCTGGAAGAGTATTGTCCCCATCGGGAATTAGAAAAGATTGAAAAGGTGTTCTTGTATTTAGAGGCTCGGAACATGACTCATCAAGAGTATACCTCCAAGTTCAATGAACTTGCAAGACTTGTGCCAGACATGGTGACACCTGCATCCAAGAAGATCAAAAGATACATACAGGGTTTGCCTGTGGATATTAGGAGGCACATGATTGCAGCCAGACCAGGCACGTTTAGGTCTGTGGTGGATTTAGCTGGGAGGTTGTACGATGAGAGAGACCCAATGCCTGTACAGAAGAAGGTGGAGAAATAGAATGGGAACAAGAATGGAAATGGGAAGAGGTTCGGTGGTGATAACCTCAGGAGTGGAGAGAAGAGGATCAGGGTAGAGGATCAGTCTGGGAGACAGGGAAATACTGGTGAAGGAGGTGCTTGTAGAAAATGTGGAAAAGGTCATTCGGGGGAGTGTAAAGTTGGGACTGGAAAATGTTTTAAATATGGGGGCGAGGGCCACTATGCTAGGGATTGGAAGGCGGTGAAGTGTTACCAGTGTGGCAAGATGGGACATGTGGGGAGGGACTGCAAGAAAGGGAAATCAGGAGGATCAAAAACGGTTAAAGCTGGAGATAAGGGAAAGGGTAACAGTTTGAAGGCCAAGGCGAGAGCATTCAACATAACTCGCGAGGAGGCCAGGGCAGATCAAGAAGTAGTTTCATGTATGTTTCTGGTAGACCAGGAATATGCTTCAGTGCTCTTTGATTCTGGTGCTAGTAGGAGTTTTGTGTCTGCTGCCTTTTGTCGTTTGTTGCATGATAAGAGTAGAACGTTAGATGAGCCTTTCTATGTAGAAACAGCCATTGGTAAGTCCACTAAGGTAACTAAGGTGGTTGAGGATTGTCTGATTGAGTTAAAAGATTGTAAGTTCCCTGCTAGGTTGCATGTTATGGCCTTAGGAAGTTTTGATGTGGTGTTAGGAATGGATTGGTTAGCTAGCTATGAAGCCAATATAGTATGTAGCAAGAAGGTAATTCATCTAATAGCGCCCGATGGTAGATTTGTTACAGTTCGTGGGGATAAGGTGTGCTGTATACCGAAGGTCATGTCAATGATCACAGCTAAAAGGTACTTGAGACGTGGGTGTAGCGCTTACTTGGCCTATGTAAAAGATGTGGATGCGCCAGAGCCACAATTACCAGACGTGCCGGTAGTGCGCGAGTTTCCTGACGTCTTTCCTGAAGACCTGACTGGTGTGCTGCCTGACCGCGAAATAAAATTCCAGATTGATTTGCTACCGGGAGCACAACCCATCGCTAAAGCATCGTATCGATGAGCTCTTTCGGAGATGGTAAAACTGGGGGACGAGCTGCAAGATTTGTTAGATAAGGACTTCACCCGACCGAGTATCTCTCCATGGGGTGCTCCGGTTTTATTCATCAAGAAGAAAGACAGTAGCATGCGGATGTGCATTGACTATCGCGAGCTCAATAAATTGACCATAAAGAACCAGTATCCATTACCAAGGATCGACGACCTGTTCAGTTAACTTCAGGGTGCCAGCTGGTTTTCAAGGATAGACCTGCGATCTGGTTACCATCAACTGAAAGTGAAAGAACAAGACATTCCTAAGACAACGTTTCGTACGCATTATGGACACTACGAATTTTTCGTCATGTCCTTTGGAATAACCAACGCGCCAGCTGCCTTTATGGACCTTATGAATCGGGTATGTCGACCGATGTTGGATAAATCGGTAATAGTGTTCATCGATGACATCTTGATTTATTCAAAAAGTGAAGAAGAACATGTCGATCATATTCAAGAAGTATTAGAGACGCTCAGAAGCGAGAAGCTATATGCTAAGTTCTCTAAATGTGCATTTTGGCTTCGAGAAGTTCAATTTCTGGGTCATGTGGTTAATCCTGAGGGGATCAGGGTGGACCCTACAAAGGTTGAAGCGGTGATGCAATGGGAACCTCCAAAGATGCCATCTGAGATTCGTAGTTTCTTAGGCATGGCAGGTTACTATAGGAGGTTTATCCAAGATTTCTCCAAGATAGCTTCTCCTTTGACTAAGCTGACCCGGAAGGACGTGAAGTATGAATGGGGTACTGATTAGGAGAACGCCTTCCTAGAACTAAAGATGAGGTTAACTCAAGCCCCTGTCTTGACGTTACCTGAAGGGAACGATGATCTGGTAGTCTACTCGGAAGCCTCGTATGCAGGATTGGGTTGCGTGTTGATGCAACAAGGGAAGGTGATAGCCTATGCTTCTATACAATTAAAGGTCCACGAGGCCAATTATCCTACCTATGATTTGGAATTGGCTGCGGTGGTGTTTGCATTCAAGATCTGGAGAAATACCTGTATGGGGTGAAGTGCACCATCTTCACTGATCATAAAAGTCTGAAGTATTTCTTTGAACAAAAGGAACTCAACATGAGGTAGAGGAGGTGGTTGGAACTAATGAAGGATTATGACTACGAAATTCATTATCATCCAGGCATAGCCAATGTGGTTGCTTATGCCCTTAGCCGGAAAGGATGTCCCGAACCAATTCATGTGAGGGCTTGCCAGATAATCATGACGCCTGATGTTATGACACGAATGAGGGAGTTTCAGGATGAGGCATTGAGAGAGGATAGAGTCAACTCTGAAAGGATGAAAGGACAAGTTTCAGATTTAGGGGAAAACACCTTAGGTGTTAGAACCCGATTTGGGAGAATGTGGATCCTTCTCTATTGGAATCTGAGGGAGAAGATCATGGATGAGGCTCACAAAACTCGATATTCCATTCACCCGGTGCCATGAAAATGTATCAAGATCTGAAGAAAGATTACTGGTGGCCGGGAATGAAGAAAGATGTGGCTAAGTATGTGAGCAAGTACCTGACTTGTCTGCAAGTGAGAGCAGAGCACCAAAAGCCATATGGGAAGATCCAGCCTTTGGATATCCCTTAGTGGAAATGGGAACACATCATGATGGACTTCATCACGAAGCTACCTCGCACGGCAAAAGGAAGCGATGCGATCTGGGTGATTGTTGACCGGCTAACAAAGAGTGCCTATTTCCTACCAATTCGTGAGACGTTTTCTCTGATAGCTTGGCGGAACTATATATCAAGGAGATCATGGCTCCTCACGGCATGCCTGTGTCTATCATCTCGGATAGGGACACGCGGTTTACATCTAAGTTCTGGAAGAGGTTTCACGACTCAATGGGGACTAGACTGCATATTAGTACGGCTTACCACCCCCAGACTGATGGTCAGTCGGAAAGAACAACTCAGACATTAGAAGACATGCTACGAGCATGTGTAATCGACTTTGGGGGAAGTTGGGATGAACACTTACCGTTGGTGGAATTCTCATATAATAATAGTTACCATGGCAGCATTGGTATGCCACCTTATGAGATGTTGTATGGTAGGAAGTGCAGAATGCCTGTGTGTTGGGGTGACATCAGGTAGAAGGATTAGGAAGTCTTGAAGTGATTGAGGTCACAACCAAACAAATAGATAAGATTAAGGCATTCATGAAAGCTGCAAAGGACCGCCAGAAGTCTTATGCTGATGAGAGGCGTAGGCTCATATAATTTGAGGTTGGTGACAAGGTTATGCTCAAGATATCGCCCTGGAAAGGGATCATCAGGTTTCGAAAAGGGGAAACTTAAGCTCAAGATTCATAGGGCCATTCCGTATTATCGCAAGGGTAGGGGAAGTGGCCTACAAACTAGAATTACCCGATGAGTTGAGTGGAATTCACCTTACGTTCCATGTATCTTATCTTAGGAAATATCTAGCAGAAAATGATGTATTTGTATCATTAGAAGACAATGAAGTCGACGAACGACTGAACTATGTAAAGCAGCCGGTGGCCATCCTTGATTGGAAAGAGAATCACTTACGTAATAAAGTGGTTCCGCTAGTACGAGTAGAGTGGAGACACAGAAAAGGATCAGAATCTACATGGAGACCGAGGAGGAGATGAGGAAATTTTATCCTCAATTGTTTGATGACTGACAGGTTTCAAGGACGAAACCTAAATAAGTGGGGGAGACTTGTAACACCTCGAAAATTCAAAACGAGTCATCGAGGATAATGGACTTAATTTGTGGGTATTTAATAAAGGAAGGAATTGGGCTATGGGCTAATTTGGCTTATCGGAAAGAGCCTAAGGGATTTAGGGCCCATAATTAGCCTTCAAACCCACCTAATCAGCCACCATCTTCCACACTTGAACCCTAGCCACTAAAATTCGTAGAGAGAGAAAGTAGAGAGAGAAAGTAGAGAGAGAAAATGAAGAAAACTCAAGATTTTGAGCTTCAAAGGTTAAGGGATTGAAGATCTGAACGATTGAGCATCAAACCATAAGAAAGGAGCAACAAATCCATGTAAGAATCAGCCTCTAAACCCTTTTGTAGATCAAACCCAGATTATAGGGTTTTGGGTTTTGAAAAGTTGCAAAGAATCGCACAAAGGTCACATTTTCACGTAGGAAAACATGTAAAAAGCTTAGATATAGCCTCATGGATGATTAACTAAGAGATTGGACGTAGAAAGTTGCAATTTTGTGTTAAAAACGGGCCGGTTCGTAATTTTTATGCGATTTGCGAAACTGTGTAAGCATCCAACGAAATTGTATATTCAAACTGCGAAACTATGGATTTTCTGTGAAACTATAGTTTCGCCGATAATTTAATAGCCATGGAATTCCAACGAAAGATGGGGCGAAACTGCCATGCGAAACTGGCAATGAAACTGCCATGCGAAACTTGCAGCGAAACTGTCAGCGAAACTGTCAGCGAACTGGCAGCGAAACTGTCAGCAAAACTGGCAGCGAAACTGCCAGCGAAACTACCAGCGAAATTGTCAGCGAAACTACTTTTCTGGCATTGAAATTAGCAGCGAATTTAGGCAGAAATTAACCCCTTTAAGTGTCAACTTATCTAGAGGTTGTGTAGTGTGATCCTAGCCTTGTAAGCTTAGTTTAGAAGTTGGTCTTGATATCCAGGTGAGTTCTAGATCTCCTTATTTGTAAGTTTTCCATGTTTTGGGGTTATTATGCATAATAAATATATATTTTTAAATGACCGAATTTTTATGAGGTTTTAACGGGAAGATCGATTTTTCTATAAGGAAATGTGTTATATAAATACTTAGTTTAGAACTTATCTGCAGCCCGGCCCTAGCCAGGCCCGACCCATTGGAACTTATCTGCAGCCGGGCTCAAGCCAGGCCCAACCCCTCGTAAGCTTAGTTTAGAGTTATCTGCAGACTGGCCCCAGCCAGGGGCGTTGCCCCTTGGACCCCACTAGGGGCTACTGCCCTAGGACCCCCACTATCCCGCGGAGGGTCGGTTATGTTTTATGACGACTAGTACTTGGCATGTTGTGTACATAATAAGTTAAGTATTATATATATATATATATATATATATATA
>BJCM01073245.1:0-11722 GCA_018326385.1 Flaveria bidentis | reverse complement strand
GTTCTAGAGAGAGAAAGTGGAAGAAGCAGCTGCAAAGGTAAGTCTTCTCTTATATGAGCTCGGTTTCAGCTGGGTATCGAGTTCTTGACCGAATTTCTTGGTGTTTAGTGTTTGTTTTCAGGATTCAAGGGCTGAATCGAAGGTGAGTCTCGAACGAGAAGTGTGTTGCTCAAAGGCTGCTCAAGGTGAGTTTCTAGAACCCCTTTTTACTGATTTTCAACTTGTTTGGGGCTATTATGCATACTAAATAAACATTTTGAAAGTAACCGTGAGTCTACAGCCTTATGTTCGAATGATGTATGTATGTATGTATGTTATGGGTTAGTGATGATGATTAGCATGCTTAGGTGCCCATAGTATGTTAGATCTGTGCTTGGGGTATCATTGGAATGATAATCGGGTGATGTTGGTAACATAGAAAATATTTTAGAATGTTCTGATGAACATGAACAGTGGTCCATGCGCCCAAGAGAGGGCCATGCGCCTAAGTAGTGGCTCATGCGCCCAGCATGTTGGCCATGCGTCTAAGGGTTGGTCATGTGCCCAAGTGCTAGCCATGCGTCTGAATAGTGCCATGTGCCCAAAGTGATTGAAACGGCTAAGTGTTGATGCGCCTAAATAGGTGCCATGCGCCCAGACTAATTTATACTTAGAATTTTCAGGCTCATGCGCCTGAAAGGTCCTATGCGCCCATTTCGGACTTCGGATATTCCAAGTGGTTTTTAAGGGGTATTATGGAGGTAGGCCTTGTTATGATGTGGTGCCTTATGCCTGATGTGTGCATGGTGATGTGAAGAGATTTTGATGTGTGTGTGAGTGATGGGTTATCTTTCTTCGTTAAAGAGTTTTCAAAACGTACATATTATTTTTTATAATACTATATGTATGACTTTACGTGGCGTGATGTATGAATGAATAAATTAACGAACGTAAAGTATTATGTAACAAAGTGAAAGATAACAATAGAGTACGAAATGCACACATGAGACAAAGTGACGGATGATGAGATTCGTGTTGCGTACCCCGGTACTGTGTCAGTCTTCGGACATGAGTCGGGGGTTTGTTTGTCAGACCTTGGCACAGTATCAGTCTTCGGAAATGAGTCGGGGGTATTGCATATGATAAAAATGATGGATGATGAGATCCGTGTCGCGAACCCCGGTACTGTGTTAGTCTTCGGACATGAGTTGGGGGTTTGTTTGTCAGACCCCGACACACTATCAGTCTTTGGACATGAGTCAGGGGTATTGCATATGATAAAAGTGACGGATGATGCAATCTGTGTCACGTACCCCGGTACTGTATCAGTCTTCGGACATGAGTCGGGGGTTTGTTAGTCAGACCCGGCACAGTGTCAGTCTTCGGACATGAGTCGGGGGTATTGCATATGATAAAAGTGACGGATGATGAGATCCGTGTTGCGTACTCCGGTACTGTGTCAGTCTTCGGACATGAGTCGGGGGTTTGTGTATCAGGCCCTGGCACAGTATCAGTCTTCGGACATGAGTCGGGAGTATTGCATGAGACGAGATAATGAGGTGAGCGACTTTGTGTTGCAACAGACTCGGAAAGAGTTCAATCCCTATGATTGAATCGAATGGGATCTTTGTCATGTATCCTGATGTTGTGTCAGTCTTCGGACATGAGTCGGGGGTTTGTGAGCAGGCCTCGGCACAACATCAGCTTTCGAGCATGAGTCGGGGATATTGCATGAGACAAGATTCGAGTAATAAAGAGTAATGAGCAAGAGATGAATGAATGTTAATGAATTATCGTAATAACGTAGTAAACAGGATCCTTGTCATTCGACCTCAGCAATCGCCACGAAGAGGGTAAAGTCTGACCGGATCTAGAAAGAGAAGTGAAAGATAATGTAATGCGTTGAATGAACGAAGTTAATGAACGTAATGATGAAGATAATAATGATATTATCTATATGTACGTATGATGCATGATCACAAATGATTGTAAAGTATAGTATGATTTGAAATAAAGTAAAGAACGGTTTTAATGAAAGTAAAGTATTTTATTATTAAAACTAGAACTCACTCAACATCGCTGACTTTTTGTATGCATGATAGTTGACAGGTATTATTTTGATGTTGAGGAGTTGCAAGAATGGATGCATAAGCTACTGGGAGCATTTCGAGGTTGGCATCCGTATTTTGACATGTCTTTGTATTTTGAGATGAACACAAATGTTGTAAATGAATAAAATGACATGTTTTTAGTTATTAATGAAAGTTTTATATTCTGATGCAAAATAAATGTACGTTTTATAATGTTTTAAGTGCAATGAATGACCAACTATGAGGTGCCCGGGAACGAGACCTTACAGAACACCATCATAGTAGCAAGATTCCCCATATGACTGATTCTTCCAGATAATGACATGAACAGTTTTCCATTGCTCTAATCTTCACATAGGCTAACCTGATTAACATTAACACCTATATAAATTCCCCTTCAAATTTAGCATATCCCAATATATAAACATTGTGCTCTCCTAGCGTCTTCATACAGTGTATTGGGCAAAAAGTAGAAGGTTCCAATCCACAGCAGACAATCTCAAACAAATCAACATGCACTCAGACTCATCATCCGAAACCATCTCACATCATCAATTTCTAATTATGTCTTCAATTTCTCTCTACATGGAATCCCCATAAGAATCAGAATCTTCTCTGTGCGGATAAATATAACTTGATTGACCCATAAATAGTCAGATGCTCCTGACTACCCACAAAATCAGCACCGACTGCTGACATCTTCTCTTCTCTCTTTTATGTTATAACTATATTCATCTATTCTGGAAGTCCAACGAATAATGGGGCATCCATCAAACTTATTTGACAAAAGAATTTCAGGATGAATATGCTTTGCTCATCCTCAAATCTGTGGAAAGGCAGTTCTAGATCCTTTTTTTTGGTTTGGAACACCGTTCATTCGTATGACATGGAGGACAAATATCACATTCGTGTGAATAGGTGATACGAATGATATATTCGTGCGACTGGTCATAAGACTGGTCTAGTAGCATGACTAGACATTAGACTGGTCCAGTAGCATGACTGAACAAAAGACTGGTCCAGTAGCATGACTGAACATAAGACTGGTCCAGTCGCACGACTGGACATAAGACTGGTCCAGTTGCATGCTTCAGTCGTACGAATGGTCCATTTGCATGGTCCAGTCGTACGAATGGTCAATTAGCATGGTCAAGTCGTACGAATTGTCCATTAGCATGGTCCAATCGTACGAATGGTCCATTAGCATGGTCCAGTCGCGTGAGCGGATCTTCATGCAGATTTTCAGATCTGTAGCTGCCATGGCTGCCAAAAACCCTAATCTGATGACTTTTACATGAACCGAAACAAAATAGACATCATCAGATTCGCAAGGGTGAGAAGAACGTGGTTCTGAGTTTGATTTTAAACAAGAAACAACACACGTAACAAGATCTGAGAAAAACACGAAGAACACGAAGTGGGTTTAACGTCAAAGAACATGAAATAGATCCAGAAATCAAGAGCTCGAGTTACTAGAATGATTGTTAGATAATTGTAGCAGTAACCGGCTCTGATACCAATTGTTAAGTAGCTGAATCGGTTAACATCCGAGCGTGTTCTTGATGGAAGGAAACAAAACCAAAACCAAGAGACAAACAAGATAACAAACAATAATAAAATTGTTTCATTAATAAAACCTAATGATTACAAGCTCGTTAAACAGAAGAATCACGACTCTTGGCAAGGGGAGATTGAGCATGATCTCCCCTCTCATCCGACAGCACCTAGGCCCCGGGCACACTCCATAAACCTTTCTTCACAATGAAACTGGTATTTATAGGCCTTAGCCCATATCAAATGCAACTGGGCCCATTCGTACGATTGGACCATGCGTATGGTTCAATCGTACGACTGGAAAATTCTTGTGATTCAGTCTTACAAATGGCCCAATAGCATCTCTCAGTCGCACGACTAGTCCATTAGCATGACTCAGTCGTACGACTGAGTATCATTTGCATATGCTCCTGCGAATGACTCAGTTTCATGTGTTTACAACATATCAGGTGTATTACATTAAACCTAGACTATTCGTCAAGCGACAGACGCACTATATATGACAATATATGCTCCAACATTTTCTTTCTTCAATCTTTCAATTTCTTCATTGTGAGTGAAAGGCCCCGTTCCCGGGACGCTTACGGCTGGCCATTCATCGCGCATAAAACATATATTTACATTAACTTAAATAAAATATTGTAGCGGAAACATTTAAACAAACATTCCATTTCATTATAAAAGCTGTTGAAAAATAATACATTGTTATCGAATTACAAAAATACTTGTTGCATTACATCACCAAAGCATTATAAAAATGGATGCCATCCAAAAGAGCCAAGTAGCTGCCCCGTGCCATCCTCAAAAACCTTTACCTGCCAACTGGAAACACATAAAAGCCAGCGTTGCTGAGTGAGTTCTAGTTTTAAAATAAAACATATTTTGCTTTCGTTAAAACCGTTCTTTACTTTCTTTAAAATCATACTATACTTTCATACATGATCACATATCATACGTAGACATAGATAGTAACATTATTATCTTCGTCATTCATTCGTTCATTCCGTACATTCGTCATTAAATCTTTACTTTCATTCGGACCAATGCCATGTGCTTCACCCCACCATCATACATAAAGCGGGTACTGGGCCTGAGGTCTTTCATAGACCCTGAACATTATGCACGAAGCTGACTCCAGTATCTAGGGTAAGCGACCAAGATCCCGTACATATGGTCAATCACAAGGATTGAAATCTAGTGTGCATCCTTCCGGGGTAGTTAACCCGCACACAGTTGAGCTAGCACCCTTCATTGGGTGTGAACCTCCATACATTTGCTTAATCGCACGAATTAGGCCCCAGTGTGCATCCTTCCGGGGTAGCTAACCCGCACAGGGTTGAGCTAACACCCTTCATTGGGTGTGAACCTCCTTACATTTGCTTGCAAGCTTTTCTTACTTTTATTCATTCATTAATCCATGCATTCTTTCATTTCATTCCTCTTTTCATTATCTTCCACTTTACATTTCATAATACTTTTCATTTCATTCATTATCATACAATGTAAAGCCACGGGAAGACAATCATACATAAAAAGGAACATCAACATGAACATACAACACATCACCTTTCAAGGCACCATCATACATACATATCATACATCATACATACGACGTCATACGTGCCTATCACATCGTCTATGACTCCCAAAAGTCAACTTACTTATCCCCCGAGAAGCTCCCAAGTGAAAGCCTACATAACACTTTTCCCCCCGATAATCAGAAAATAAACTAAGTCCTTTCGGGCGCATGAGCCCTATTTGGGCGTACGGGCACTATACAGTCACATGGCCTTCCAGGCGCATGAGAACACTTAGGCGTATGGACATCATGGGACAAATGAACACTTAGGCGTATGGAAGGCTTCTAGACGCATGAACACTATGGGGCGTATGGACCCTCAATCGCATGACCTTCGGTCGGATGACTTCTAGTCGTGTGACCTTGAGTCGCATGCCCTTTCGGCCATATGGCCTTCAGTTGCATAACCTTCAATCGCATGCCTTTCAGGCGCATGACCTCTGGTCGCATGCCTATCAGGCGTTTGACCTCTAGTCGCATGCCTTTCAGGCGTATGACCTTCAGTCGCATGCTTATCGGTCGTATGACCTCCTGTCACATGAGGAACTCCCAGTCGCATGAGCCCTAACTAGGTGTAGAATGGAGTCTCTTCGAACCTGAACTGCAGATTTTGGTCCCCAAACCCTCTCTAACCTGTTCTAAGCTTAAATCATCCATCCTAAGCCTTAGAAATAGATACACATCACCAATCAAGCACAACATTGCCCGGAATCAAACCGCACCCGAATCACACACATACACATACATACGGGTTCAACACCCAACACATCAAAAATGGTTTCAGATGCCTTCCAGCCCCAAAATCAGTCAAAAATGTGTAAGAGAGGGGTCCTAGAACTCATATTAGCAGTCTTTTCACCTTGATCTTCAAGAAACCCTTAGCTTTCTGCTCTTTTCCCTTTCTCTCTCTCTCTGAACCGACTAGAATAGGGAGAATGAGGGGAGAGTGGGCTACCATGCCTCCTTTACACCCACCCTTCCAAACGTTTGTCCTTTTTGACAAAATTAGTCCCTCAACTTGGGCTTTATTTCTTTTCTTTCTTTTCTCTCACTTTCTTCTTCTTTTCTTTGACTAAAAGTAACCAAGTGTTACATTGAGATACAATCTTTAACTTTAACTCTTTAATTTCATCAGCATCATCATTCATATCAGTTTGTACACAAGCATATGATAATTGTTTTGTCTCTTGTTCTTTTTCAATAATTTCAACTTTAGGACTCTTAGACTGATCAACAAAAATAATATTCTCTGTGAGTGGCTCAGCCCATAAAGTATCAAAATCAAATGCTTGATAGAAGTCAACGTTCTCAACATCTTCAGTTGCAACTTGATTATTATCTTGTTGATTATTCATTTCAGTATTAACATCTTCATCTTCATTTCTTTCATCTTCAATTCTTTGATCAGAAATGGTTTGCTCACTGTCCATTTCTTGTATAGTTTCTTCAACTATTTGCTCAGCTTCAACACCTTCCATTCCATCTCCTTGATCACCACCTTAATTATCATCATCATCATTGTTATCATTTCCTTCATCATGATCATCCTCTTCATCATTATTCTCTTCTTCATCATTATCATCATCATCTTCATCAGATTCTTCAACAACTTCTTCTATAACATCTTTAATAAGATCATTTGGATTCACTGGCTCATCTTCAGTCAAGTGAAAATGTTGTTGATTAATATCAATAATGTCATTAGCCACATCTCTCATATAATCAAACATAGGAACATTAGCAGCACCAGTAATCACTGCTAGCCTCTTGTAAACTACCTCAGACATATGCTCTAAAATAAGTCTTTCTCCTTGAACTCCATAAGCATGTATGTCTGGGTGTTCTTCATTGATAATCAATTGGAGAAATCTTGGGTACATCAAGTACTTATTTCTCTTTCCCTTTTCCAGATTGAATATGAATCCATTCATGATCCACTTAGCCATGTTGAATCTTCTGTTAGTGGCTATGGCTACGATAGGAGATGCTATATCAACTGGAAATGAGTTCCATCCTGCATTTCTTTTCGACATGCCGTGTTGAAATATGTAGCATAACAGCTTCCAGTGATTATGAACTCGGGCTCTGAAGTATTGCTTCTTTGGGAATTGATCTGGGTGACCCATCTGCATAAAAATCTCTCTACACTCATTGAAAGTGTATTCAGACAAGTCTTGATCTTCATTTTTACCAAATCTTAAAGCAGATCTGATAAATTCTTCTAATACTTCAATCATTCGATCATTTGTAATAAAGCCTCTTACAACCTTTCTTCTTTGATCATCTATCTCAATATCAGTAGTTCTCCAAAACTTCTTTATCAGCCTCTCATATATAGTAGGTCTAGCACACATAGCATAGACATATCTTGTTCTTAACAAAAATCTGATCATGTCTTCATATCCATTTGCTGCTCTAACATCTTCATCAAGAAAAGCAGCAACATTGTGCTTTGGCTTAAACTTTAATTGATTCATCTGTCAATCACAAGAAACATGAATTAGTATGAAGGTTTTCAAATTAGTTACAATTTTATCAAATAAACAAATGAATGAGTCCTTCGCTAATTTTTAATTTTTCTTAATACAATTTTATATTTTAAAATTTTATTACTTTTAATAAAATTCAATGATTTGAACTTGTTTAATGATTTAATTTAAATGTTAAGATATATAATCAATTAAGAACTTTGTTTCTAGTTGATTTATATTCATATTTGAATTTTTTATGACTTTATCAGTTAAGATTGTAATTTTAAAAAATTGTGTCGATTCAATTTTATTATTTTATTTTATTATTAATTTGACTCTAAAATTCTTTGGATCATCAGAAAATTTTATGATGAAAATCATGTTTTGATGATTATAACATGTTCGCAATGCATAATCATTAGCCATTTCATGTTTAATTTGTCACAAACAAACATCAGTAATTGATCATTTCAAATTTATTCATGTTTATTAGGGTTCGAACGCCCAAATAGGGTTCAAACGCCCAATTGAATATGATGTTATAATCTACTGATTTGATAGTGTATACTCGTGATGTTAATCGCATTCTATGATATTACCTTATGCGATCATATACTCTTGAAATGACTGGGTAATCAGAAGAAATTTGAGTGAGTTTGAACATAGAGAGTATGGACAGAGTGTAGAATATGAAAAGTTTGAATGAAATGAAATTCTATGATAAGTGAATTTATACAAGTGTAAAAACCCTTAGACGCATTACAACTATTTAGGCGTATGACCACTGTTTGGACGCATGAGGTCTAGGCGCATTGCCACTGTTCAAGCGTTTTACCCCTGTTCAGGCGTATGAACCTCAGACACATGAGTTGCACTTGGTCAATTTTGTTTGAAAGATTTATAGGAGCATGTGCACTGTACAGGCGCATTAGCACTGCTTAGGCGCATGAGCACTGTTTAGGCGCATAAGCACTGTTTATGCGCATGACCTATTGAGAAACGCCTAACACTTTGAATTATTTTATGAGATGTCTGGTACTGTTTAGGCGCATGAGATTTTGTAAAACGCCTAACACTTAACCAAGAATTTCAGACTTATGACTATTGTTTAGGCGCATGAGGATTACTCAAAACGTCTAACACTTAGCATAAAACTGAAACTTCATCATATGGCTAAACAAAGACTTATGAACACTGTTTAGGCGCATGAGACATCCATATGTCTACCTCCGCCTTTAGTGCGACTCCCTAACCTTCTTTTCCGGATTCAACTGGAGCTAACACTTATATTATTTTTCACAAAGTTCATTCAAATCAGAATTTTGATTAACTTCACTGTTCTTCAAAGAATTTCCAAACTTTGGTCAAACTTTGAAAATTTACTAAGGCTTTGACTATTTGACCAAAACTTTGACTTTTTGACTAAACTTTGACTTTTTGACCAAAAATTTTAATTTATTTCTTGTCATTTTAGTCTCAAAAAATTCAAATCACACTTTTCAAACTTTGGTCAAAGAACAATTTAATAATGCTTTGACAATTTGACCAACACTTTGACTTTTTGACTGATCTTTAACTTTTTGACTGATCTTTAACTTTTTGACTAAACTTTAACTTTTTGACCAAAAAATTTGACTTTTGACCAAAAACTTTTAATTTATTTTCTGTCATTTTAGTCTTAAAAATTTCATAAAATGTCAAACATTCTCAATTCTTTGCAAGAAGTTTTTCATATTTTTAAATCTTTTTTGGTTTATTTTTAAACATCTCAAACACACACAACTTTGAATATTTTTGCATCATCCTTTTTCATCCAAACATTTATTTTAATAAACTCTTTATCATCTTTACTCCCCCAAAAGTTTTAAGTTTCAAAACTTAAAAGATTATAAAAATTGATATTTGAACTAAAACCAATCATTATTAACATGCCTGCACGCAACAAAAAATCATGCAAAAATTAAAATAAAGTAGAATAAAATTCTACACGTTGAATTATATTGCCTGCAGTGAGATCATATCAGATAATAATCAGCACATTGAAAAAAATTATGAATAGTCATAGACAATGATTAAATCCTGATCAAGTGTGTTCCAGTTCAGTATTCCCACAGCAAAGGAGACACACGATCTACAGACAGACAATGACTGCTCTGGCACAAGAATCAGTACACTTAGTCTTTGAATTCTTGGATTTATTAAGGTTGAATAAGACATGACATTATGTAATCCACACTTAGACTTAGAGTGTTCAACCCTCATCAAGGTATGCAAGAAAGCACTTGTACTCAACTTTGAAACCTGTCATATATGTATACCAGATCTCATGTTTAGGACAATGAGAGAATCATCATGGTTAAACCAGTTGATAATCTTTTAGAAAACCACCATGGACAAGCCATTAGGTAATCCCCAAATCCATTTTATAAAGAAATAGAGAGAGATGATTCATAAGAATCATAGGGCATCCATTTTGGACTTTTGAAAGGATTGTGAACATTGGCATCTTTTGCATCAGGTGAGAATATCTAGGTTTGTAATGACTTATAATAGAGGATATCTCCTCACTTCAGGTCTATGATGACTCATAACAAAGAAGTGAACATATGCAGTAAACAAATCTCATGGTACCACATATTAAGTCAAGGTGTGAAATTGTGACTTTACAAGCATTCAATCAGAAAAGTCAAGACATCTCTGTAGTACTAAGATGGACACACACAAATGCATATATGATTTAGTTCAATCACAAGAATCTACTTTTTTAGTATAATTACATGATCTTACCTGCAAATCATATCTGTTCATGTCAGACTTTATTGGCGAGTGAAGTATGCCACTGATTAAACTGATGTACTATCATTTCCCACAAATGGAAAGGCATATATAATCCTAACTTTTATAACTACTAAACTATTATGTTTGTATTTTCATTTTATAATTTTGTCTTTGTTTTTGCATTTTCTGATGTTGTATTTTCTTTTTCATTTAATACACACACAATGAACATAATCAGGCAGTTAACATTGACAATTTAACTTTGATTTGATTAGGAAAAAATATGGGAAGGTTATTTTCATTTTGAAAGAGAAAAATAAATTTTCAATATGATTAATAAGACCAATTGACTCAACTAAGTACTCAAACCTTGCTAGTACGTAGGAAAGATTTGTTAAACAAGTCAGCCAATTGTTTTTCTATTGAATACTGAATCAAAATGATTAAACCTTTTTCAGAGTTGTCTCTGAGAAAATAATATTGAATTTTGATATGTTTTGTTTTAGAATGTTGGACAGGATTAGTAGTAATAAACATTGCAACAATGTTATCAATGTAAATGGGAGTTTTAAGAAAATTGAACCCGTAATCTATTAGTTGATTTTGCAACTAGAGGATTTGAGAACATCCTGCTGAGGTAGCAATGTACTTAGCTTCTACAGTTGAGACTGAGACGTTCGTCTGTTTCTTACATTGCCATGAGACTAATCGAGGACCTAAAAACTGACAACCATCCGTGGTAGATTTTCTATCTTGACTACATCCCCCATAATCCCTTTTAGTATATCCATGTAACTTGAAGTTTCCTTCATAAGGATACCATAACCCTAGGGATGGTTTTCCTTTGAGATATCTAAATATACGTTTGACAACAATAAGGTGAGATTCCTTCTGGTCTGATTGATACCTAACACAGACACAAACAACATACATTATGTCAGGTCTAGATGCAGTTAAGTACAATAAAGATTCAATCATAGCTTTGTATAATGTTTGGTCAATTGATTTTCCTTTGGGATCAGGATCAATCTTGCTATTTATGTCAGTTGGAGTTCTAATGGATTAACAATCGTGCAGCTTGAATTTCTTCAACAACTTATCTACAAACTTCGCTTGATTAATAAAGATGCCGTCTGCAGATTGTGTAACTTGTAATCCAAGAAAGAAATTTATTTCTCCCATAGATCTCATCTAAAAATGATATTTCATTATTTCTTCAAATTCTGAATAGAGTTTCTGACTGGTTGATCCAAAGATGATATCATCCACAT
>BJCM01073244.1:5379-20389 GCA_018326385.1 Flaveria bidentis | reverse complement strand
CAAGCATGAACATAGTCACACATCACATCATAACATCATCATACACACATTCAAGCATACGGGTCCGAATCCCAATTAAATCAAAACATAAATTCATACATATCCAGCCCAAAAATCAGTTAAAAAATTAGTAAAAGAGGGTTCATAGAACTCACCTTTGAAGCTTTTGAGTATGGCTTCCTCCAAAATCGTTTCCAAATTGAATTTAACCGCTTAGAAACCCACTATAAACATACCCGAACACATACAAACACACATAAGCATAAACCCGAGGACATAACCGGTTAAGAACACCATAACAACATGAATTCTTACCTTAAATTTGAATTCTTTCTTCTTGTTCTTCTTCAAAGACGAGAATTTGCTGCTCCCAGCTACACTCTCTCTTTCTCTAATACCCAAAGATCAGTGGTGTATGTGACATATGGGCGGCCATACCAACTTTTACACCCACTTTTCAAACATTTTGTCCTTTTGGACACTTTTTTCCCCTAGACTTGGGTTTTATTTCTTTTCTTTCTTTTCTTTCACTTTATTCATTCTTTCCTTGACTTTAAAATAACCGGTTGTTACACTTCAACTTTGTAGTGTTGGCTTCAGGCACTATGTATTGGGTCCCTGATGACCCTAATGTTTCTAGTCTTGAAGTAGTGGTTTGGGAAGAAGCAGATGAACTAGACACAAAAGCTATTTGTAGAGGAGCTCTTGAAACAGCTGGAGACGAAACTGAGTTGTAGAGTGAATGATTCTAAATGTAGGATCCTTTCTTTGACTTGTACTTCATCCTAAGTTCTTCCTCTCTTAACTTCAAGATGAAGTCATTTATGTCCAACGTTGCAAAAATGTCATTCTGTCTGAGATTGGACACAAATGAATCCTATTTATCAGGCAACCCATCAGTAAAACATGAAACTTTATCTTCCATTGATATGGTAACACCATGAGTGTGTAGCTCACTCATTAGATATAGAACCTATGAATTATGTCATCCAGGCTCTCATTTCCTAATGAGGAGAAATTATCAAACTCCTTCTTGAGAGCCTTAGCCTTCAGCGCCTTTAACGTTGCATTACCATCATATATCTTCTCTAAAGCCTCCCATATCTTTTTGGCCTATTTTTCTCAAAAAACTGATGAAAGATGTCTTTTGGTATTGACTGAGTCAACAGAGCATAAACTTTCTTCTCAACATTGAAGAGTATCTTTTGTGCTTCATTTATTCCTCCCAAAGTTAGCATGACTCCATTAGCACTGACTGGCACCGTGTAACCAGTCTCGATGGATATCCAAAGATTGGGATCAACTCCATTTAAGTAAATCTCAAACCACTTTTTCCATTGTGGATAGTCATCTAACGTTATAAGCTTTGGTGGTTTATTATGATTTCCTAGCTCATTTTCTAGAAGTAGAAGTTTCTGGATGCGCGAGTCCTTCCCTGCACTAAACGCGGCAAACTGATCTTTCATTTCTATAAGCTTGGTACTTGGAGAACAAGACAGTTTCAATCGTACGAATGGACTATGAGTATGGTTCACTCGTGCGAATGAAAGGTGCAAATGAATTCAATCGTGCGATTGGATTCAGTCGTGCGTATGAACAAGACGAATGGACTCAAATGACTAGAGTTGTTTAGTCGTGCGAATGATGAATGCGACTGAGTTCAGTCGTGCAAATGGAGTGTACAAGTGAGTTCAATCGTACGGATGAGCTAGTCGTGCGACTGAAAGCTGTTGTTTTGGCAAAATCAAAGATTTTGACACTTTGACACAAAAATGCGATTTTTCCAAGAACCCTAATTTCCCGTATAGTGAAAAATGGAAATTTTAATGCCTGAAAATGTAAAAAACACTTTTTGACTCAAAAGGATGACTCTTTTGAATGAAAATGTTAAGTTTAACACCAAAACTAATCGAATCACACGCAAAATCAAGAGCCAAAGCTCTACTACCACTTGTCAGGACCATGTACGTACGAAATACTAACTGATAATGCGTGAAATCAAATCAAATAGTGCGGAATCCTATTTGATTTGTGATCCAATCAGTGAGAACGTTAACCCGATCGATATAAGAATAAACTAAACATTAAGAACGAGTAAGAATCGGCCAAGAACGGACTTTGAAGTTGGATTGGCTTTCTTGGACGTTCTGGACGGCTAGGGTTCGTGTATTCGAAGGGTTATCAAATTGTTCTTGAATTCTTATGTTTTTCCACGAATTAAGTGGTATTTATAGGTTTGTAGTTTCCATTCGTATGACTGAACCATTAGCACGGTTCAGTCGTGCGACTGAATCATGCGATTGAGTCATGCGGACGATTAAAGGTTCAGTTGTGTGACTGAGTCAATCTTATGTCACAATCATACAACTGATCTACTTTCCTGGTTCAGTCGTGCGACTGGTCCATAAGCATGATGTATTCATGGGTATGGTCCATAAGTATGGTCCATTAGCATGAAGACTCATCCAAATAGGTTGAACACATTTCTTAATCATTATTGACTAAGAACTATGTACAATAACATCAAACCTATATAATAAGTTCATACATATGAATTATACTCAACACAATAATAATATGAAATAGATAAATATTAATAAGCAACAAGCACATATTATATATCATTGAATCAATTCATTACATATGTGTAAGACATGAAATACTTTTACATTAAAGCTCATAAACTAGGAACATGATGTATCTACAATGTGTGTATTACATTCTCTTATAATTGGTTAATGCTACTAATAAGGATAAATTCAATGTATAGGATACTTGAAACCAAAAATTCATGAGATGCTAAATGAGTTTATCTATGATTCTACCAAAATGCCGACCGGACGAGGAACTCATATTCGAAGATGAGGAACTGCTAGAGGATGACATGAAGAAGTGAGATAGACCGGAAACCAATTACCTACTCCACCAGGAACTCCTCCTGGAGAGAATGTCAATCAACCATAATGACGAGATGATTGCTAACCTAGTAGCACATCAAATTGCTAATGCCATTCCAACCATCATTACCCATATCAATACGGACCGGGGTAATACAATAAAAAACGATGGACCCGAGAATGATGAGGGCAACAATGATGATGTTGAAGAGCTAAGGAATGGATGATCCTACAAAACATTCATGGCGTGCAAGCCAATGGAATTATATGGCACCGATGGTGCGATAGAAACCTACCGATGGTTGAATGAGATTGAAGTCATGTTAGATATCATTGAGTGCATGATGGAACACATGGTGAGGTTTGCCTCCCAATTACTCAAAGTATTGGCAGTAGAATGGTTGAAGATGATCATTCAGCCTTGAGGAAGAAACGATGTAGGTCGAATGAATTAGACCGAATTTAGGGAGTTGATAACCAACAAATACTACCCAATCAACCAGCTTGAACAGCCAGAGTCAAAAATTTTTAGCATATAAATGAAAGGCCCAACGTACACGGAGTACATCAACCATTTCCTAGCCTTGTCCCGATTGTTGCCATATCTTGTGACACTAGAAGCTAAAGGTGTAGCTCGTTTCATTTGAGGACTACATCCTAGAGTTAGAGACATGGTTTGATCTTCCAGGCCCACAACCCTACAAGTTGCGGTTGATTTCACTAGTAACTTGACTGATGACTTGGTTATGGACAGAGCATGCAAAGACAAAGGATAAGAGGAAGTGGATGGGTGAGAAGAGGAAATGGTTTGATGTTAAGAAGGCGATGAGCAGTAGCAGTGGTTCAAACAAGAAAGCTAGTGAAGGAAGTAGGCATGATGATCAAGGTGGAAGGGCTTGGAAATTGTACTTAGGCACATGCCCATATTGCAACAAGTGCAAACTACACCATCAAAGGGATTGCAACCTGATGTCTTTTTTCTGATGCAAACGAACTGGCCACCTGATTAAGGATTGTACATATGCGCCAGGTAACAATGCTATGAGTGTGGAGAACCAGGGCACATGAGGAACAAGTGTCGTAAGCTAGCAAGCGATAAGGATGCCAGGCCCAATAAGCCTAAGTGGAGAGCATTCGTGATGGACCCAGCTGGTGCTCATAAAGAACCAAATATGCTCAATGGTGCGTTCCTTATAAACAACCATCCTGCTATTGTTCTATTTGATAGTGGAGCAACTACTAGCTTTGTTTCTACTACCTTTAGGCATGTGATTGATGTGAAAGCTTCCACCTTAACCAATGCGTTTTTCCGTAGAATCGGCTGACGATAATATGATAGAAACCAATGAAATCATTAAGGATTGTGAAATGGTCCAAGAGGGTAGTTTATTTAAGATAGACTTAATGCCTATAACGTTAGGACATTTTGATGTGGTGGTAAGGATGGATTGGTTAGCTAAGAATAGGGCTGAAATCATATGTAATGAGCGTTTCCTTAAGATACCTTTAACTGGCAGGAAGACATTAGTTATCCATGGTGAGAGAAATCACCCACTATATCCCATGATATCCCACCTAAAGACGCCTAGAGCTTCAAGAAAGGATGCCCAACATTCATAATTTACGTGATAAAAGCAAGAGAATAGCAGAGAATTGAAGATATACATGTGGTGTCTAAGTACTTGGAAGTATTCCACGAATGTCTACCGGGACTCTTTCCAACCCGACAAGTTGAGTTCCAAAAAGATTTAGTACCTGGTGTCTCGCTGGTGACCAAAGCATTTTACCGATTCGCTCCACCTGAGATGAATGAACTAATTCTACAAATCCAAGAGTTGCTTGACAAGGGGTTTATATGACCAAGTGTGTCACCGTGAGGTGATCCAGTACCATTTGCTAAAAAGAAGGATGGAACTCTACGAATGTGCATTGATTATTAGGAATTTAACAAGCTTACTGTTGGAGCTCTTCGAGATTAGCATTTAGTCTTTAAGTTAGTTTTTGTCATAATATAGGGACTTATTTTGTAAATATATGTTCCTTATGTTTCTTGATTAGTATAAATTGGATTATATGTATTTTGTGTAGGTACACTTAGACACTTAGATACAGACTTTGAATTGAACTCTCTCTATGTACATTGTAATCCTTTGCTAATATCAATGAAATTTCTATGAATTTTTTCTAATAACTGCATATGTTGGTTACTTTGTTCATATAATTGTCAATTGCATCATATTATACACACATTTCGATCCATTTGAACCTATCAAATGGTATCAGAGCCTTTGGTTAAGTAATTTGGAGCTTAAATTGTCCTTGAGCCCCTATGAATCACTTGAATCTGTATTTTGATAACAATTGTTCAGTTAATTGTTGATTTCAATTGTGTTTCATCACTAGAAACATGAATTAAATCACAATTGAGTGAATTGACATCTTAAGATCTGAATTTTCATCAGATTTGAGTGCGAATAGTTCTTCAAAGTCGAACTCAAATTTCAGCAAAATTCTGATTATTTTTTGTTTATTGAAGGAAAATGATGTTAAAGGATTGATAATTGTTGCTTTTTACACTTGATTGAAGAGTTTCAGATCAATTGATCAGGGTTTAAAATGTTTGTTAAGATCAGGTTGTTACTAAGAGGATGAATTAGGTGTTTGGTGTGTTGAAATCATCTTAAAAATCACCTAAGTGCTCAGGCGCATGAACACTGTTCAGACCCATTAACATTGTTAAGAAATTTCAGAGTAGATGTTTTGACACTATTTGTGAGCGTTTTAGCATTCTTTGGACATTTTTCAGAAACTAAGTCCTAGGCGCTTTGGATTTGTTTAGGCGCTTTGGAACTGTTCTGCGTATCATCACTATTTGGGCATTTTAGAACTGTTTGGGTGTTTTAGAACTGTTCAAGCGTTTCTACTCTTGGGCATTTTAGAAATTCACTAAGGCATTCCCTTAGGCGTTTCTAAGTCAAAGAGGGTGTTTCACAACTATTTAGGAGCATCAGATTCAGACTTTTATTTCAACACTTAGAAAATATTTCAAAATCTAAAACCCAAAAATAGTTTCATTTCTTTATTTCAATTTAAATCTAAAAACAATATAAATAGTATATTTTCTTAATCTCAAAACTTAAACATGGCTAAGTCTGAAAATTCTGAGAATAGAGTAAGAATGTTGAAGAATAGAGATGACTTCAAGAACTGGTCACTCAAGCTTAATCATCATTTGGATTCTATAGATACTAATATGTGGAAATCAATAGAAAAAGGACCTCACATTCCTGTTACTTCTGATGGTCCTGATAGAGGTTTTGTGTACACAAAAGATTCACAAGAGCCTTACCCAGAAGATGTTTTACATGGGGATAATCTGAAAAAGGTGTAGAATGATATTAAAGCCTATTTTCTTATATGTAAAGGGTTAACTTTGGAGGTATTATCAAGGCTTGAGAATTACCTAACTGGATACACTATAATAAAGCCTTGAAAATGATTTTTGAAGGAGGAAAAAAGATTCAAGATCTTAAAAGACAGAGATTGAAAAGGCAACTTGAGCTGTTTGAGCATATCTCAGGAGAAACCATAAACCAGATGATGAAGAAATATGTGCAACTTACAACATAAATGCTAACTTTAGGGATTAAGAATAATCTTAAAGACCTAAATGATAAACTTCTAAATACACTTCCATCATCTTGGAAACAAACTATGACTTTGTTAAAGCATACTGAAAAGTTTCCCATGGATCTTGATCTTCTTATTGCTAAGATTGAGTTAGTGTAAATTGATGAGAGCTAAGGAATAATGATAGAGTTGCATCAACTTCTCAAAACAAGTATGTTGCTTCAAGAGCAAATACTGTAGAGAATGCTTTTCTTGCCAAGGATTAAACTAGTCCTGAAGATGAGGTTGCTCTGTTTGTGGGAGCAGGATTCTTTACTAGTGTTAGGACTGTGTACGCATGGAGTACTAACTGATTATACGTGTATACCTAATCAAATAGTGCGGACTGTGTACGCATGGCGATCCAATAAGTGAGAACGCAGTTTCGATCAATCTTGAGATTAATGAAATGTTATGTGTGATTAGAACACGATAAACTGCAATCTATGAAGTTGGAACAGATTCTCTAGGGTCTCTCAACGGCTAGGGTATGTATGTGAGTCGAAATTCTTCAAGTGTTATGTTTTTCCATGAATTAGGTGTATTAATAGGTTAGGGTTTGTCAATCGTATGACTGAACCATTAGTATGGTTCAGTCATGCGACTGAATCATACGATTGGTCCATACGCACAACTGAAGATTCAGTTGTGCGATTGAGCCAATCTTATGTCTCAATCGTGCGACTGATCCCGTCTCCTAGTTCTGTCATGCGACTGGTCCATTAGCATGAAGTGTTCATGCGTATGGTCCATTAGCATGGTCCATTCGCATGAAGACTTCATACGATTAAGTTTAAAAACATTTCTCAACCATTCTTGACTAAGAACTATGTTAACAACCACAAACCTATATAGTTAGTTCAATATGGATTATGATACAATAAACAGTGAAACATTAAACAATATAAGCATCAATCACATATTTCACTTCATTCAACTCATTCATTACATATATGTAAGACATGAAATACATTTTACATTAGGCTCCTAAACTAGGTACACATGTATCAACAAACTCACCCTAGGACCTAGTTTACATCATTGTCTAATATTCTTCATTAGCTGCCCAAACTTCTTGTACTTTTCCTCTATAGTAACTCCGGCATGTATCTCGAATGTGAAACAAAGTCGTATGACATTTTGGAACTGGAGGGCGTGTACAATGTCTTGCGAGTCATAGAATAGTGGCCACTTGTATAAAGTATACACATCATCTAAAGACAAGTTGGTCAGTCACATAGGGTCAAACACCCGGATAGTTTCCATCTTTCTCTCTTTCTGTAAAACTATGACCGCTTTACCTATTCTCTAATCATAATACCATCATTTAAAGTGTGGAGTGAAGTCATGTGGCAATTCCCATAAGGGAATCTTAGACAAAGTGCACGGAGGACTCCACTTATGCACCACCTTTGGTTTTCCAGATATCGGGTCCACTTCAGACCTTCGGATGTATCTCTTTGGTTATTGAGGTCTGAAGTTTACCCACCTGGTGTGTTATTCTTTCCTTAGTGTAGCCTCAAACCAGCTTGACATTTTCCTCGGATCAGCATATAACAAGTTTAGACGTGCTAGCTGGTTGAGCTCAAAACCAAGGAGAGTCTTCAGATCGTGTGGGAATCTGAAGTACTTTATACCCTTCTCCTTCTTAACTGCATACACGTTAAGATCTTCAAAATATGCCCACGCAATAATCTTACCTGACAACTTTAAATGTTTCTTGACCTTGTATAGCTTGGTGTAGACATTCGGCTTTTGTGCAGTCCGTTGGGCTCGTATCTCAACAAAACAAGCCGCCCATTCAACCTTCTTGATATCAACATTAGTGTTTGAGGCTTGGGCTTGTCTTTCATTATTTTCAGTCTCCTTTTCCAACTCATCTAGTTTGTCAAACGTAGCACTGCCGAGAGTGTCACCCAAGTTGGGGATTACATTGCCCTCTCGGTTAGTGTACTCTGGATAGTAGTCTGCTGTGACATCCTCAATTTCTATTTCATCCACATCGTTGAGCTCGTCGTCACTGGCAACATAAAAAGTAGACGCATCTTTGACAATCTCGTCAAGATTTAGCCTGAACATATCAACAAGTTGCGCATCAGTAAGGTCGTGAATGATTTCTCCTTCTTCGGGAGTGTAGCTCACAGACCTTCTGACAATCCCTTGCAAATCAAGAATCATTGTGAATTGAGACTTGATTTGCTATAGGGGAGCAACATCATACTCATCTTGCTGAGATGTTTGATCTGCTTGATTTAAACATGTAAATACATCAACAATTAGTAGTTAATCAAGACAATAAACCATTTGATAAAGATATATAAACATTAATTACATAATATTAATACAAGATTCAAGTACAAAGTTTTCAAATATATAAACTTCTAAGCATTACTTTTGTCTTGAATAGCCGTCTTCTCAGCTGGAGGGGCAGAGGATGATGCTCCTTGGTCTTGGGTTCTTTTGGTTCTCCTTTCTTGACCCTGAGCATATGCAGCTGCATCCCTTTCATCATCATCGTCTCTTCCCTTCTTTCCTTTGTTCCTTCATCATCACTGTTCTCTTCATCATCAGTCTCTTTATCATTACCATCATCATCATCTTTATTATCATCATCATCACCCTCTCTAATCTTCAGAGGCTCATCTTTAGATCCCTTCAGTTTGAGCATGATAGTCTTGTTTGGGGCCTCCAACTCCTTAATCCTCTTTACAGATTGGTCATTGCTGTGCTTGCAGGCAATCTGCTGTGCTTGGGTAGATTTAGCTCCACAAGCTGACGTAGTTAAGCAGCTTTTTCTTCATTAGCAGCTAACAGCTTCAGCACCATGCGGTTTAGTGCTGCCATCGATTCCTCTACCCTAATGGAGGGTAGAGTAGGTCCTGTGGTGAAGGTGGTGTGGGATGAAGGACCGGCTTGGTGGCTGGTGGTGGTAGATGTGCTGAATATGGGTGGTAGGATATGAGTGGATGGTGAAGGATAGGCTGTAGTGGTGGTGGTTGGGAGTGTGGAAGTGATAGGTGGTGGTGGTGGTGGTGGTAGCTATGGTGGATATGGGAGATGTGGTAGTGGTGTTAGTAGTGGTGGTTGTGGCAGTAGTGGTGGTGGCTATGGCAGTAGTGGAAGTATATGTTGTCAATGAAAATCATGGCCTCTTACCCTTTTAGCCATAAGAGTGAGCCATCCTCTTCTTCCTGTAGCCTTTATGCATAGAGGCTCTCCCTTGGCTACTGGGCTGGTCCAGGGTATAAGATGGATCAGTAGTAACAGCATCCCCGGACTCACCTTGGTGTCCACCAACCGCCTTGAGCCCTTTTCAGTGGTATGACCCGGCTCCCCACCGTTTGCACCAGAGGCTCCTCATCAGACTCCTCCTCCTCCTCTATCTGGAAATCAGGATGAATAGGAGCAGACTCGGGTCCACCCTGACCATCACCTCCTTGATCATCATCGTGGTCATCACCGTCAGAATCATCGGAGGGTAGAGCAATCTGCTCAACATCAAAATCACTCTCATCGTGGCGCCACTTCCTCCTTGCTGGCGCCATGTACTCTGCGTTGGCCAGATGGCTGAACAATCTCCTCACTGGGGACTTCACCTGCTTGCCCCGGTAGACCTTCATCCTTCCGAGGGTGTTGTCATCCATGACCTCGAGAGTAACTGCATCATGACTCTTCTTAGGCAGTGAAGGAAGCTTCTCGTTGATGATCATCTGTAGGAATCGGGGGTACATGCAGAAGCCTTCCTTGCCTTTGTCTTCTATGTTCTCGATCAGATAGGAAAAGATCATGAAGGAGAAACTGAACAGATGGTTCAGTACCAGTGCAACGTATGCATTTTGGATTTGGTCGGAGAGGTCGTAAAATCCTCCATGCCTAGAGGCTATGCACTTCAGGATCACATGTGCTAGATACTTAAATTGAGGACACATGTTACTCTTGTTCAGCACCCCGACATTTAAGTTGTCGGCATACTTGATCCTCATGAAGCATCCCTGGACAGTCAGGGGATGTAACTTAGTTGGGTGGCTTCCATCCTCACCCAAGCCTAAGACCCGTCTCAAGTCCTCCTCGGTGATTACTATCTCTTGACCCAAGATAGAGCTCCGTATACTATGGGGCTCAATTGATGTGTCTACTCTGGCACTCTCCCAGAAGGACTGTTAGATGGACCTGTAAGGTGTGCACTGAGTCGAGATAGCCTTGAAGATCTGTGATCGGTGTAGAAAAGTTATAATCCCTGAGAACTTAGCAGCGTTCTGGGATGTAGGATCAAGGTGGGCACAAATGTTGTGCTTGGTGTTCATAGTCCACCTTTCTGCCATGTTTCTGTAACATAAAACACATAAACATTAGATTAATCCATAACTGAAACACTTGAATTTTAAACTGTTTTGAAATTAGTTTGGTTCAATCGTGAGATTGAACCATACGATTGAGTTTAGTCGGTTGACTGAGTATGCGACTGACTTCAATCGGGCGACTGAGCATGTGGTTGAGTTCAATCGGGCGACTGAGCATGCTGAGTTCAATTGGGTGACTGAGCATGCGGCTGAGTTCAATCGTGCTATTGTGCTCATACGCCTAGTTCATTCGTCGATTGAGTCATTCGCCCAGTTCAATCGTGCGATTGAAGTTCATTCGGAGTGACCAGTCGCATAACTCTCTGTTCGACACTTTAATCCTGAATCTAGGTGAAAAGTGGAATTTAAACATTGTGTTTAGACTCTTTAGACTCGCAGGAACCCTAATTGTCACATTATGTCTTTCATTTTAACTAATTTGCACGTTTATATGGTCTGTTTGTTGGTTATGACTTATTTCTTGATTTTAAACAATTTGGGCCTGTTAGGGTTTGTTTTCACCATGCATTTTGTGTGATTTGGATCATTCATTACCTGCAGATGACGTAACAACTCGTCAGTAACAAAATAGTGGTCAGAAATCGACTTACTCAAATTTTGGCAGAGTGTCTTTGCATTCGGGCGATTTTAGGGCGATTGAGGGGTGATGAAGATATGTGATCGACTTTCGCCCTATTTATACTGATTCTGTCTTCAGTCGGGCGACTGGATCCATTCGCACTGTTCATTCATGCGACTTGAGCTTAGTCGTGCGATTGCCTCAGTCGGTCACCTTCAATCGTGCGACTAGGTTTCAGTCGTGTGACTGACTCATTCGGTCCCGTCCATTCGTGCGATTGGTTCATTCTTGTGATCCAATCATGTGAATGGTTCATACTCATGCCCCATTCGTGCGACTGGTCCATACTTATAGTCCAGTCATGAGAATGACTCTGACTTGTTAATTTGACATTATGCACTTTAAAACCCTTATCCTTTTAACAATAGATAAAACATTATCAGCAATGATCATCTCAGACATGACCTTTTAAATTGAAAAACCTGTTGATCACCTTAGATGTGACCTTTTTACATTTAAAAACCTGTTGATCACCTCAGATGTGATCCTTTTAGTTAAACCGAATTTGTCACCTTAGACGTGACTCATTTTTATTTTGAATGTTTTGGTCACCTCAGACGTGACCATTTTGAGTGAGTGATTCACAGTTGAAGTCTCGATGCCTATTCCGACTTTTATCTACTAAATTACTAGAATGAAAAAAATAAAGCAACTAGAAAATTTAACAAACAAAATCGGGACATAATTTTGTATTTTTATTTAGAGATTGGATATTAAACCTATTAGAGTAATTCTAATCGATTTTAATTCCTGGACAACAAAACTTCAATTCTAGTTTATCATTTCTAGTACGATTCATTTTGGAATCATACAGGTATATCAAAATCACTTGGGATATTATAATAAACGATTTTGATGCTTAATCCTTGTTTTCACTGATAGTCAATAGCAATTTTAGGAAATCATACTAGAGCAATAAGATGCACATAATGATTTTGACTTTCAAGAACTGCAGCTAATGATGATTGTCAGTATACTTGTCCTCTTAAATCCATACATAGACTTTTGACACACACTGGTGATGAGTTAAGGTTTAATTATTTCAACAAGCTTTTGTGGTTCCCACGCTTATATGGTAATCAACGTTCCTTAGGAGATTTTTAAGCGGTCTACGGGTATATTTCAAGAAGAGACTATTCTAAGAGCTTTCAAAGAGATGCTAAGCCTCTGGTCACTGCCATTGCACAACAGAGAGGAGCAAACAACAATGAATTCTAGAATATTTAGGTTATGTTTATCCTCAGGTCAGTGCCACCACACATCAGAGAGGCACACAACCTATCTTTTTGTTTAAGCAATTAATTTTCTTTTTGCACATATCGCATCAACAACATAAGTTATTAGTTAGATTGCTTTATGCATTTTTTCCATGTGCTTTGCTCATATTTTATGGTCGTCCGCACACATATGTGACGTTTATTTTGCTCTTCACCCCTTATTGGAACAGGTTGATTGTGTTAACCAGGGATAAGATGGGAATCCACAGCATGTTGAACAACTTAGTTTGTAATTGGAACCACCAATGAGGTCTATTTGTCTATTGTGTTGAATCTACTGACACATCATATAATGAACTAACAGCCTCTAGGTCTACTTTCTCTATGTTATCTTGGTAGCCTACTAGTTTTGCTATCATTTTTCCTTTTATTTTGCTTAGACTTTTCGGACTTAAACTTTAACTTTTGCATCTTAAACAGTTAAACTTTTGAAGTCCCAAATAATTTGTTCCCCGTGTACTATCATTTTCCAAATTCATTGAATTAGTACCACAGATTTGATTTCTTTCCTTTTAGCTAAGCTGTCCTTCTCTGGTTTTTTTAATAAAATGACTAATTTAATACTAATCTAACCTATTCTCCTCCTAAAATTCTAAAACCTAAAAAAATTTTGAATTTTTGGATTTTATAGGCGAAGAAATAAAAATAAAATAAATAAAAAATAATAAAAAATAACTCTACTCGTCGGACTATGGACTTTCGTCTTTTGGAATCACTTCACATTTCTTTTTCACGTCGTTGACCTCTAACAGATATAAAAATCTTGGTTTATCAAAAGCTTTTGTATAGAGGTCGGCGCGTTGAATGTCCATATTAATTTTAACCACATCGATTAAATTCTTTTCAAAACAATCACGTATAAAGTGATATTTAATCCTGATGTGTTTAGTTTTAGGATATTGTACCGGATTTTTAGTTAGGGCGATAGCAGCAGAATTATCAACAAAAATAGGAGTGTTAGAGAATTTCAAACCGTATTCATGCATTTGCTGTTGAATCCAGATGATTTGTGAACAGCAACTTGCAGCAACAACGTATTCAGCTTCACATGTTAACAAAGCGACGGAGGTCTGCTTCTTACACTGTGAGGTGACTAAACGTCTACCAAAGAATTGACACCCTGCTGATGTTGACTTATAATTCATTTTGCAGCCACCATAATCCGAATCGCTATACATTGTAAGCTCAAAGTTATCGTCATGAGGATACCACAACCTGAGTGTTGAAGTACCCTTCAAATAACGAAATATCCTTTTAACTCCTATGAGATGGTTGACTTTTGGTTTCGCCTGATATCTGGAGCAGAGACACGTCGCCTACATGATATCAGGTCGTGAGGTTGTGAGGTACATGAGGGATCCGATCATTTCTCGGTACATGGTGGCATCCACCAGATCACCATTTTCGTCGGGTGCCACATCGTGGTTTGCAGCCAGCGGAGTCCCAGCTGTCGAAGCATTCTCCATATCAAACCGACTTAGGATATCACCAACATACTTGGTTTGATGTAGAAATATTCCTTTAGGTGTCTGATCCACCTGTAACCCGAGAAAGAACTTCATCTCTCTCATTGCACTCATCTCAAATTCTGCTTTCATTACTGCTTCAAATTCTTTACACATTTCTTCGTTTTTGGATCCGAAAATTATGTCATCAACATAGATTTGAACTAGAAGTAAGTCACCATCCTTTTCTTTGATGAACAGTGTACAGTCAATCACACCTCGGCAAAAGCCGTGTTTCACCAGATGAGTCGAGAGCTTTTCATACCATGCTCTTGGGGCTTAGTGGAGCCAGTAGAGAGCCTTATCCAGCTTGTAAACTCTATCCCGATGATACGGATCCTCAAAAACTTTAGGTTGACTGATGTACACTGTCTCCCGGATTTCACCATGAAGGAATGTTGTTGGTACACATGTCCCTAGTTCTAGTCTAGTGATCTTAAATGTAATAGACTTTCATCTTGTAACACATATGTAATGTTAAATCTATGAAATGAAAAACTCTTCTGTAAATGTTTGTTGATTGTTTAATATTATATCTATACATATTATGTATTGATACACGCATATATGAACATGTTATATAGGCTTACAGTTGTTAGACATGTTCTGAATCATTAAAGGTTCAAAAATGTGTTTAACTAAGTAATCTGATTCAGTCGCACGACTGGACCATGCGAGTGGG
>BJCM01073240.1:0-10271 GCA_018326385.1 Flaveria bidentis | reverse complement strand
GAACCAAGTAAAGCGAGAATAATCATCAATAAAGATAACATAATAACGATAATGATCAACAGATAATGTTGGTGACAACCCCCACAAGTCACAATGAATTAATTCTAACGACGCGATTACACATTTTTCAATATTGATAAAAGGCAACCTAAGCATTTTTGAGAGTGCACAAGATAGACAAACATGTGGTTTTGGAAGAATGGACGTGACAGATAAGTATCCCATCTTATTTAAACGTGCTAACACATCAAACGAAACATGTCCCAAACGTAAATGCCATAATTCAAAAGACACTTTAGGAGGAACATTAGAGGTGGAAACCAAAGCATATGGTCCCGTCTCAAGAACATAAAGGCCCCCTTCACACCGACCTTCAGCGAGAACCTGCTTTGTGCTTTGGTCCTGTATATAAAATCGAGAGTGGGAAAACAAGACATCCAAAGCATTGTCAGAAGTAAGTTTACTAATAGAGAGCAAATTCTTTTGCAAGTGTGGAACTACAAGAACATCATTTAAGTGAATGTGATCACGAATCGTAGTGTGCCCAATATGAGAAACAGAAAGAGTGTTACCATTACCGAAAGTGACGCGGGAATTGCCGGAGTAAGGGGTTGACTTGTTGAGGCTATCAACGGAGGCAACCATATGATCCGAGGCACCAGAGTCGACAAACCAGTCGGGTCCAGAGTTAGTAACATGACACTAGGCATGAAAAGCATTTGCAAGGGCAGTTTTCGAAGTGTTCGATCGGGCACTGAAGTTGGGGATAGATGGACATTGATTGGCATAGTTTCCGTCCCGCCTACATAGTTGACAGTGGGGGGAATGACGGCCCCGACCACGGGCTGCAGAAGAATTGCCCCGAGATGATCGGCCAACGCGACCCAGAAAAACCAGAGCCTGATCGTTAGCAGCCGAGAAGGCAATAGTGGGAGGCGAGGATCCATGAATAGACTACAAGAAAAGCTCATGACTTTCAGCTTGTATTAATAAGTCTCGGAAGGAAGGTGGTGGTCTAGTGGTGCGAATAGCAGTGGAGAAGGTTTCTAAAGAAGAACCAAGGGCACAGAGGAACCAGTGGACTTCTACCGGGTGTCCAACCGCAGAAAGTTGGTCACAAATTCCTTTAAACTTGCGACCAAACTCTGAAACAGTGGAAGATCCTTTAGCAAGATGTCGTGTAACACCCAGCCCCTCGCATCAACATATACATACACAATTCACACATACCCGAAACACACACTCAATCCATGCAACGCATCCATAAAGCCACTAAACAAACAAACAAACAAACCCAGTATATCTCACTCGAGAGCAGGGTCTGGGGAGGGTAGATGTAGGCGAGTCTTACCTCTATCTTGTTAGGTAGAAAGACCGCTTCCAAAGAGACCCCCGACTCGATAGCTATAAAGCCACTAAACCAAAAGCAAAATACCTTAACCACATGCACAAGAACACGTATTCAAGACACCCCATTCACATCTAGATACACTAATATACACGCAGGTGCACCCACTGCCGAGAACCCAACCACAAACAACTACTCGCTTTTGTAGAACAACACTCATACAACTCCATGCCAATCGTTCCCCACCGATACCATGGTCACTCTCGGCCACCCCTAACCGAGAGCACCGCCGGTTCGCGTCGTTAACGTACAATAGTACAATCCTGATGCGCCTGCACTTATACACACATACATATAACCGAAAGACTCATACTCCGTTAACCCGATCTCACGAGAGGAGGAGCATGAAGAACCGTGGCCCGAAACTCGAAACCGTAATGTAATGAATAGGTATAATGATCGATGAACATACCGAGCGAAGTACTAACGAATTCGCACACCGTTCGTGGCCACCGGTTCACCAGACAAGTCGAAGCAGTTGCGATCACCGAGAGATGTGGGGCTGTCGACGATGCTGCACAAACCGCTGTGCAAGAGACGCGAGAGGCTAGAGTTTTTGGATGTAGAATGGCAGGAAGAGGGGCTATAGGGGCGGTTCAGGGTGGTTCCGAATAGAAGCGATGGCAAGGGAACCTCAGATGTGGATTAGGGTTACGGATGTGGGGTAGGATCGGTGATTATGGAGAAGAACCGAGAGTGGGTAGTTTTAAACCCAATTTCCCTTTTTGGTCCCTCGCGTTTTGGCCAATTGCACAAAGCCCCCCCCTCGAGTTACTAATTTAACTTGTTCCAGTTTAATTTATTTCGCTAAATATATATTATAATAACAAGGTTAAATAATTAAATATATATTATGACAAGGTTAAATAATTACATATATTAATAACAAGGTTAAATATCAAACATTGACTAACGAATGTTGAATTGGCGGTGTTAACCTTGAAGTACGGGGTGTCACATGTCGGAGTTGGTCCCGGAGATTATGGACGCGTTCAATCGACATGTTGCTATATGTAGTTTCAAGTGTGAGCCAAATCTCACGAGCAGAAGGGAGGCCGAGAACTTCAGCCATGGCTTCTTCCGGAAGAGAAGCATTCAAGATAACAATGGCTTTTCGGTCATTGGCAACCCACAATAATAAAGGGGGTTGGGGACGGACTTGTTGCCTTCAAGAAGAGCATTAGGGGGAGAAGGTGCGGATCCATCAATGTAGGAGATCAGGTTTTGAAGGGAGAGAAGGGGAATCATTTGACTCTTCCAAACATGGTAATTGGAGGAGGAAAGTTTGATGAGAAGCATATGAAGAATAGTATTTAGGGGGATGAAGAAGAAAAGGCAGGGGTGAGGAGGAACGGCTGGCTCTATGATACCATATAGAAAGTAAATGTGATAAGTGTTTGGCCTACCCAACAAAAGAGGAGAGCCATGCTTTATACACAATATAATTACATAGAACATACATCAAGAATAAAAACTAAACACAATAAGTCGTTGTACAAACATATATTTAATTTTGTCTAATACATATAACTCATAAGCAATTGTAGAAACAGTTATTAATTACTAACTAATTGTCCGTATATATTTACCACATCTAGGTATAATACCATGTTTATTCTATGCTTTCTGTGAGCCCACCCATGACCAAAGTGGCAAGTATAATCACTTAACATTAAACAACCTCGATAACTTTATAGCAATAAAGGAACATTTTTCTGCCATCACATGCTTTGAGGTAAAATACTATATTTTCACACACAATTAGTTCACATTCAAACCATTTTTGGAACCTGCATTTCACGCTTGGAGACTGATGACACCTTATTGCATGCCTTAACAAGATTTGTAAATAAATCTTTTTGTGTTTCTTATACCCTCCATGGAGTTACTAATAACTCTATAAGATAATCAAATGTACGCTTAAGGACATTACGTAGTTGTAATTATATTTTAAAACATGGTTGTTGTACAGACTAACCGAATCTGATACAATTTTGTTTTGCGACTTTTGTTTCACAGTGTGCTTCAATCCCTCTTAATTAAACATGTAAGTGTCAATTTAGTATGAGTAAAAGACTAAAAACTGGATGGATCGATCTTGTCACTTATGAGTACGGGTCAAACATGCCAGGGTCGATTGGATTGTGTTTTCTTGTCACTTTTACGCGTTTACTTTCTTTTTTATAACTATTAGCAGTTTTTATTTATGCCTTAAGAAACCTTGATTTGTGTTTATTTGTCATGCTAATTTAAATTGTTAAACTCTAATTTTATACTAATGAGTGCTACATGACATGAAAATCATGTTTATTGAATTTGCTAAACTCTAATTTTATATTGTTATATTTTTTTTCTTAATTTTCAAGACGTGGGAAGAAAATATGAGTACATACATGCTAATATTAATGAAATTCGTGAATAATTGTCAACTTTTGTCGCATACTTTATCTTTAGTTTACATTTTCTATCTAACTTGGAATAGAATGGTTTTAGCTTGAAATATTACTTATGTATTATATAAAAATATTATATGAAATAATGTTGTCTTGCGTAGTTTATTTTGTATTATGTTATGAAACAATATGACAGGCACACAAAACAAAGTTTACTTAGAAGGGTTTTTTTACAATTAAGTAGAAAGCCTAATATGTGTAGGTGTCATAAATGATTGACATGTGGCATTGAGTGGTTTAAAACTGAATGTTTTTATATTATATATTATATTAGTATCATATGTATTACACGTGTTAAATAAATAAAATATTAAAAAAGTAATAAAAAATTATGAATTATGAAACCAATGCTTGAAATTAAAATATGATTATAATTACATATAAATAGTTATTTTAAGCAAAATAAAAAAATGATTTTTTAAACTTTTGTTTTCTAATTGTGTCACGTATTATCCTATTTTTTCTTAATTATAGATAGATAGATAGAGAAATAGATATATAGTCTAGAAACTCATTTATTAAACGGAATATAGTTAGCAATAAACGTGAAAGGTTACAATATAATATTTTAATATAAGATATTATTAAAATTATATATAAATAATAATTTAAGAAAATAAAATAATTATACTATTTTTTAACTCTCTTATCTAAATAGCTTTATTTTTAAATATTCTGTAAGGATTCATATAATGCTTATCCAATCCAAAACATCCAACATCTATCCTGCATGCATGCATAAAAGTACTAAGTATAATGCTTCGGAAGTTTCACGCTATGCCTTAGAAAATTTTCTAAGTGTGAAATCTTCTGAAGCTAAGACCAATATCTTTCGAAGCCAAATATGAAGTCTTCTGAAGCCAAATATTAAGTCTTCTGAAGCTTCAAAGACAAAGTCTTCCGAAGCCAACACTTGAAGACAGATTTCTTCCGAAAACTTTTGAGTACATGCTTTATTTGATGTACCTTTGACCATAAAACTGGACCACATTTCCACTGCAACTCTGTTTGACTCACCAACTTTCACAAGTTGGTGAAAGGTCCATGCTTTTGGTAAACTATACATTGAGGTCTTGAGTCTGTTACTTTCTAATTTATGTACTTTTATCTTTTTTGTAATATATGAGGATGTGAACTATGGTATTTCATAGTCATTAGTCAAAAGGTAATCTACCTTTTGACTCTATATTGATTTTGTTGTTGTCTAGATCATGTATCCAACTGGCTTTTAAAGTATGGTCAGCTATAGGATGTAGTATAAAGTATCTCAGGTCCTTTGTATCTTTATCACTTATACTTTGTAAACACTTGTAAGGAACTTGAGAGCAATATAAAACATTCTTAAAAACCAAACACTTGTGTTATTTTTCTTGATCTTGTTCTAACTCTTTATTACTTGTGTTACTTAGTATCAAAGTGTGACTGTTTACTAGTTCTCCATTTGATCTGTTAAGTGTTCTAACTCACTCTCATCATTGTGTGTTGTGTTATAAGTGACCATCTTTTATACGGTCCTGCAATTGGTATCAAAGCATTCTAGGCTCTTGATTGTAAGATCTCACCATCTTTATATCTCTCACACGCACCAAATACTTAACATCTCAAATGACAGTTATCACTAAAGCTGATATAGAAATTGGAACAATGAAAAAGTCTCAATTGATCACTTTTGAAGACTTTGACACTTGGTGCCAAAGAATGGAAGGTTTCATCAAGTCACAAGACTCAAGGATGTGGGAATATGTTATCTCTGGACCTTACATACCAAGCACCTTCTCAGCTGCTGGAGGTGGTATGATTCCAAAGGTTGTGGTTGATTACTCTGATGAAGACAGAAAGAGAGTAAAGATTGATCAGAAAGCTATGACAACTCTTCAAACTGCTCTTCTAAATGCCATATACAAATGTTTCAAGAAATGCAAAACAGCTAAGCAGTTGTGGGATGCATTGAAACTAATGTATGAAGGATCTACTAAATCCAGGGAGAACAAGAAGGATCTCCTGAAGCAACAATTTGAAAATTTCACCTTTAAACAGGTGAAACAATGACTCAACAATACTTTAGGTATGTTGAGATTATGGACACTCTAGTGGATGTTGGAGTGACTCTTGAAAATAGGGACATCGTAAGGAAGTTTATGTCCTCTCTTCCTAGGCAATGGACACATTATTGTGTTGTTAACAAGAGGACTAAAAACCTTAAGACTCTCACTTTGACTGAGTTGTATGATATTCTCAGTGGATACCAGATGGAGATGAACATGAAAGGTTCATCTGGTAACTCGAGCAATCAAATAAGTTCAGCCCTGCATGTGACTAAAAAGGATAGCATAGAACCTCAACATCATCTTATATGCTACCCTGACAACTCACAAAAAGGTACTTTCATCACCTTCCGGGTGACACCAAGAGAAAGCTACACTCAAGGAAGCTCATTCCAAGAGACAAGCTATTCACATGCCTTTGTGTCTTCTGATTAAAGCATAGGCAACTTTCTATTCATCTTTGAAGACTTGGATTGTATCCATCTAGATGATCTAGAGTACATGGAAATAGTCCAGCAGATAGCTCTTCTCACTCACAGAGCCAAGAAGTTCTACAAGAGGACAGGAAGGAAGTTTCCAAGTAATACAACCAGTGGAAAGTTTGGGCTGGATAAAAGCAAAGTCAAGTGTTACAACTATAACCAAATAGGCCACTTTGAAAGGGAGTGTAAGGCACTAAGAACAAATGGTGGCCAAGCACAAACCAGACCAAACTATACTAAGAAAGCCACCCAGATTGAGAAGCCAAAGCAGCAAGTTGTAGTTGTTGTAGAAAAAGGAGGTTTTGACTAGAGTTTTCAGGTGGAAGATGCATCTTCAAACAAGCTTTAATGGCTGACCATGATGAAGCAAAGGTATTGGAACATCTCTATACACCTGAATGTATTTCTAAATTTAATAGATACAGGTCCTACAACTTAAAGATAAGATTAGATTTTGAGTCCTTGAATATCTTAAATTCTAATTTCAAAAGATTTGAAAATGATTATAAAGTGAAAATAGATGACTTAGAGAAAACCATTTCAGTTCTTAAACATGAGCACACCAACTACAAGACTCAGATCAAAGATCTCATAACAAAGTTGACTGAATGCTAGGTTGAGCTTGTGATCAACAAAGCCAGGGCAGAAAAATGTGTTCTTGTAGAAGAAACCTTCAAGAATATTATATCCTTATCCTTGCATGCAAAAGTTTGTTATCAGAATAAGCAAGGACTGGGATCTAGTGAGATAGTTCCTCCACACATCATCTTGTCTATAAGATCTCCCATGTGTGGAAATTATGAAGATGTGCTTCTTCTCATAGACCCTTTGAGTCAAGAGGATGAAGAAGTGATAGTATAGAATGCCTCTAAGAAGGGTGAAGAAGAGGATTCTAAGAAGGGTTGCTATCTTTCTGAGGAGAGTAAGAAGATTGTGATGACCAAGTCTATGAGAAAGAACTTGATCAGAAAGAGCAAGAGAAAATCAAAGAAGGCTCAAGAGATCAACACCACTTTCAACTCTAAGCAGAAACAAGTTTTTATCTCTGCAGGATTTGAAGTGGTAAAGACTAATGACACTAACTTGAATTCTAGTACCAGGAGTTCGAGTTCAGTATCAACTCATCTCAGTATTAAGAAGAAGGCTGATCAGTTATGTACCACTGTTGCACAACCTAAACCATCAAACTCCAAAGGAAGTTCTCACCCTAAAAGGATTTCCACTATATCTACAAAGATAATGGTGGAGAAGGAAAGTGATCAAGTTCATCCTTATTCACAGAAGAAGGCTCTTAGGAAGAAAGAGATGGAATGTGTTATGTGTGAGAGTTTCTCTCATCTTGCTAAAGATTGTCCTTACAATCCAAAAGGCACTCTTCACATGACTAAGAAAAAGACTTCTAAGAGTTTCAAGAATAAGCAAGCTTCGGAAGGAAAGACTTTTCCTTTTGGAAGCTCCAAAATGAAGATGAAGGCAAGTGGAAAATTGCCTTCGAAAGAAAGTTTGGTCTCGGAAGAAGGAAATACTTCCGAAGCACTAAAGCCTGCTGCAGTGCTAGCAAGATCTTCTAAAGGTCCAGTCATCAAAATTTCTGAAGTTAGTAAAACTTCCGAAGTATTAAAGGTTAAGTCTAGGCATCCAAAGGTGATGTGGAAGTCAAAGAAAGACCAAGTGACTGAAAGTTCTCCATAAACAACATCAAAATATCCTTAAAAGATGACTATAGGATCTATCACTGTTGTATTACCTTCAGCTTCTTTTGATGGACTTGCAAGAAACATCTCCTTTTGGAGAAGTTTCATGCTTTCTGTCTAATACAAATAGTGAAGAGTCTTCCTCTGGCATAAAAGAATGTTCCATGTAAACTTTAAAAACATGAATAAACTAATTAAGAATGACTTGGTAACTGGAATGCCAAATAAAGAGTTTACAAGTGATGACCACTGTGTTGCATGCTTGAAAGGGAAGCAACATAAGATATTTCACAAGACAAAGGAAATAATCTCCATCACTACTCCCCTACACTTGTTACATATGGATCTCTTTGGCCCTACCAGTTTAACGAGTCTATGAAGGACCTCTTATTGTATGGTGATCACAAATGACTTTACAAGATTCACTTGGGTCTTCATTCTTAGAACTAAGGATGAGACACCTGAGATTCTAAAGAACTTCATCTTAAAGATTGAGAATCAATTTGATCACAAGGTCAAAACCATAAGATGTGATCAAGGAACCGAATTCAAGAACCAAATCCTTGATACATTTTGTGATGAAAAGGGTATTACAAGACAATACAGTGCTCCCAGTACTCCTAAGCAAAATGGTGTTCCCGAGAAGAGAAACAGGACACTGATTGAAGCTTCAAGAACCATGTTGTCTGACTCTAAGTTGCCCATAACCTTCTGGGCAGAGGCATTCAACACTACCTGCCATGTGCTGAACAAAGTTTTAGTGGTTAAGACAAATGGTAAACTTTCACACCTTCAAACTATATGGATTCTCTGGAAGGAGACTTGGCCCTATGTCAACCTAACTCCTAGCTCACCTATGAAAGAGGGTGATGCTATCAAAAAGGGGGAGAAAGTCATTACAATCATTGAACTTGGGAGTTCCTCACAGAGAATGGACATTGAGGAATCACCATCCTCACTTGAAGTTGTTCATACTCAGTAACTTCCTCAAGTTCACATTGATGTGGACTTTATAGATTGTTTCATTCAGAGTCTCTTTAAGGAAGGTATACCAAGGGTTGTGTCATCTCCACCTCAAAGAACTTCTAACTACATCATAGGGTGGATGTATGATGTTGATAGAAGAGCCCTTATTATTCAAAGAGTTCAAGGGCAGTAAGAGGTCTTCAACTTTCACACCTTGAAACTATGTGGATTCTCCAGAAGGAGACTTGGCCCTATGTCTCTATCCACTATGGATGAGCACACTAAGGGGATCAAGCAGAAGATCAAAAGAGGAGAACTTGTTGACTTACACTCCCTACCAAGTCAGGTCCCTCAAGAAGTGGAGGTAAAGGTTGAACCTTTTGAGATAACACAACCTGGACCTCCTGCTAAATCTTAGCAAGCTTCGTCTTCTGATCCATAGTAGGGTTCTGTCCCCTCTCAATCTAAACCTGTGAGAGAGGAAAACCCAACTGGGAAAGACAAAGATGATCAACAAAGTGTTACAAGCTAGTCTTTTCAGTTAAAAGGTGAAAAGAGGAGAAAAATGGTGGAAATAAGAAGAAGGGAACATCCATCTCCAAAACTCAGGATGAGTCAGAACATCCTGAGGATGTGCAACAAGAGGAAGCTCTACCAACTCCAATCCAACTAGCTCCTCTGGCATCAGGAAGACCCATCTTATCCAAGACTTACACTACTAATCCAGAGAGATGGCATGTGATCAGAGATCAAGGTATTAAAGATGTCTACACATGGCAAGACATGTTCAATCTACCTCTGCATGATCTCTTTGAGATGAGAAGACACTTTAAAAGTCTGAATGATCCTGACCAACTTATGAAGAAAGGCATGGTCATCATCATAATAAGGACTGTCAATATATGAAATCTTCAAATGTTTTGGTAGCATCAGCCTAGGGTGTGATATCCGGTAATTTTCCGTTATCCAACTCCGAGCACACAATAGTTGTCATTTAACGTTGGTGACGTAATAATAATTAATCATGTTAAATGGGTGATAATCTAATTGTTAATGTGATTATGATGTTATGTTTACGTGTTTATATGTTTTAAATGTTTATTAAGAAAGTTTATCGCGTAACGTGGAAACGTGTTTAATTATTCGTATATCTTGTGTTTTTGTAGAGATAAAATATATAATGAAAATTATTATTTTATATCCTTATATTTTCAAGTTAAAAA
>BJCM01073233.1:0-15000 GCA_018326385.1 Flaveria bidentis | reverse complement strand
CAAAAAGTTTCATCTTAAGGTAATGTATGAACTAGATGATCAAAGCATAGCTTTCTTGCACAATCAACATAATCAAGCATTCATACAACCTAACTAACATCATATAATCTTCTAAAAATCATCAATTTTATATTATCATCACCAATTTCAAACTAGGGTTTATCAAGAATCAAAAACTATGTACAACATCATAAAACATACCTTTAAACATGTAGAAATCAACAATTGGACTTGTAAAACACCTTGTAACTCTTGGAATCAACCAAAATCGAATTGTTCTTGTTGTTTATTGATCAAAATCGCAATGTGAGAGGGTAGGGGTGGGGATTTTGGCCGCAAATGGGGTTTGGGGGCTTGGGTTGGGTTTAATTTTGGTAATATTTGATTAAAAAGTAATTACAAAATAATCCCTTTAATTTATTTAATAAGACTAACCTTTTGAACCCATTTTAAATAATTTCAAGTACAATATATAAGTATTATTAACCAACAATATAACCATAAAATTTTCAACAAGTCACACAACACATGATATATATATATATATATATATATATATATATATATATGTAACACGTTGTCACGTTATCGCGTCAAATTAATTAAGCAAACATTTAAAATTCTATAAATTCATGCATCACATAATTACAACCAATAATTAACATTATTAATTAATTATTATTGTTTATCATAGATTAGAGTTATTAAGTCACCAACATTCAAGGACAACTAGTGTGTGCTCATGACACGTGTGTGCAAGACTTAATAGAACTAACGGAGATTGGTAACGGAAAATTAATGGATATCACATTATCACCATATTGAAAGAATTTTCGTCCCGAAATTTGCATTACATGGTTGTGCTACATCCCTGGTTACTACATTGGCATAACAAAATCGAGTGAGTTGTCACATCATCCCCATGTTGAAAGAAATTTGCATCCCGAAAATTGCGTTACATGGTTGTGCTACATATCTGGTTTACTGTATTGGCATAACGAAATCGAGTGAGTTGTCACATCATCCCCATGTTGAAAGAAATTTCGTCCCGAAATTTAACCTGTACCTTCCCCAACTGACATCGTCGTTTCAAACAGATGAGGATACTTAAGCTTCGTATGATCCTCACGTTCCCACGTGAATTCCGCTCCAGGTCTTGAGTTCTAACGAACTTTGACTATAGGTATCTTATTTTGTTTAAGAGTATTGTCCTCACGGTCTATTAGTTCAACTGGCTCCTCAACAAACCGCAATTGCTCAACCACTTGTACTTCCTTGAGTGTTACAACCAAAGTCTCATATGGTAAACACTTTTTCATATTTGAGATGTGAAATACATTATGAATGCCACTTAATGAATCAGGTAGGTCTAATTGATACACCACTGGACCTATTCTTTTAAGAATCTCAAATGGTCCAACGTATCTCGGATTAAGCTTGACTCTTGTGTTGAACTGAATCACACCTTTCCATGGTGAGACTTTTAGCAACACTTTGTGACTGATTTGAAACTCCAAAGGTATCCATCATTTGTCTATGTAACTCTTATGTCTATCTCGCGCTACAGACATACGATTTCGTATTTGTACTATCTTCTCAGTGGTCTCGTGTACCAACTCAAGACCAGTCAATTGACTATCACCAACTTCCGCCCAACAAATTGGTGATCTACACTTTCGCCCATACAACACCTCAAATGGTGCTACCTTAATGCTAGTATGATAACTATTGTTGTACGAAACTCGACCAATGGCAGATGAACTTCCTAATTATTTCCGAAATCAATCACATAAGCACGCAACATGTCTTTCGAAGTTTGAATAGTATGCTTGCTTTGTCCATCGGTCTGTGAATGATAGGTAGTGCTCATATCCAAATGCGTACCCAAAGATTTCTGTAACGACTGCCAGAAATGAGATGTGAAACGAGCATCACGATTAGGAATAATTAAGATCGGCATGCCATGTCTCGAAACTATATCTTTTTTGGTAAATTCGGGTTAAATTGTCCATTTCATAAGTTTCCCTGATCACCAAGAGGTGAGTTGACTTAGTCAGTTGATCCACGATCACCCATATCATGTCACAACCACTAGGAGTCCTAGCCAACTTAGTAATAAAATCCATAGAAATTTGTTCCCACTTCCACAAAGGGATCTCAAGTTGTTGTAGTAACCGAGATGGCTTCTAATACTCCACTTTAACCTTAGAGCTTTTTAAACACTTGCTCACGTATGTGGCTACATCTGCTTTCATATTAGGCCACCAATAGTGTGTCTTCAAGTCATGATACATTTTCTTGGTACCAGGGTATATAGAATACTTAGACTTATGTGCTTCAGTCATCACCAAGTCTCTTAGACTCCCATAGAAAAGTACCCAAAGTCTATCCATGAAATACCGTATTCCAATGGATTTGACTTCTAACTGTTTATCCATTCCGCGTAAAGATTCAGATCTAATGTTCTCACCTTTCAAGGCTTCCGTCTGGGCTTCCTTAATTTGTTCGGGCAAGTGAGTGCTAATCATTAATTTTAGTGCACACACTCGTCGGGGTTTAGCGATTTCCTTTCTACTTAAGGCATCGGCAACTACATTCGCCTTTCCCGGGTGGTATTTAATAGCACAGTCATAATCGTTTAGTAATTCCACCCAGCGTCATTGTCTCATGTTAAGCTCTTTTTGCTCAAAGATATGCTGAAGACTGTTGTGATCGGTGTAAATTATGCACTTGGTACCATACAAGTAATGTCTCCAGATCTTCAAGGCAAAGACCACTGCTCCTAACTCCAAGTCATGAGTAGTGTAGTTCTTTTCATGCACCTTCAGTTGTCTCGAGGCATAAGCGATTACTTTGTCATGTTGCATCAAGACACAACCAAGTCCTTGGATAGAAGCATCACAATAAACCACAAAATCAGTATTTCCTTCAGGTAATGCTAATGTCGGTGCACTACAAAGTTTCTGCTTCAATAACTAAAAAGAAGCTTCTTGACTATCACCCCATTTATAGGTTGTTCCTTTATGGGTCAAAGCAGTGAGAGGTTGAGCAATTTTTAAGAATCCCTCAATGAAATGTTGGTAGTACCCTGCTAGTCCAAGAAATTGTCTTATCTCACTAGGTGTCTAGGGTACGGACCAGTTCTTTATAGCCTCAATCTTGGTAGGATCCACATGTAGTCCCTTCTCGTTAACAATGTGACCCAAGAATTGTACCTCACAAATCCAGAAATCACACTTATAAAATTTGGCGTACAACTGTTCCTTTCTAAGTAATTCTAGGATTAAATGTAGGTGGTTGATATGTTCCTCTTTGGTCCTAAAATAAATCAATATGTCATCGATAAACACGATAACAAACTGATCGAGGTAGGGTTTGCTCACACGATTCATGAGATCCATGAACACTACAGGTGCATTAGTCAACCCAAAAGGCATGACCAAGAACTCATAATGACCATAACGACTACGGAATGTAGTTTTGGAGATGTCTTCTTCTCGGACTCTAAGTTGATGATAACCAGATCTCAAGTCAATCTTCGAATAATAGCTTGATCCCTAAAGCTAATCAAACAAGTTGTCGATACAAGGTAAAGGGTATAGGTTCTTGATTGTGACTTTGTTTAACTCTCTGTAGTCAATGAACATTCGGAATGTGCCATCTTTCTTCTTAACAAAAAGAACAGGTGCTCCCCATGGAGATAAGCTTTGTCAAATAAACCTTTTATCCAACAAGTCTTGAAGTTGTGTAGATAGTTCTTACAGTTCGTTCGATGCTAACCGGTAAGGTGCTCGTGCAATCGGAGCAGCTCAGGGAGTCAAATCGATCTGAAACTCGACTTCGCAATGAGGTGGTAGTCCAGGCAGATCCTCTGGAAACACCACTGGAAAGTCACGAACCATAGGAATATCCTCTACTTTCTTTTCCTCGTGTTGCTTCTTGGAGATCACCTCTACCTGCTAATATGGCAAAGTGGCCTTTGCGTAGCCTATGACAGCACCACTCTTCTCACCCTAAACTTAAAGAGTTTTGTCCATCTACTATAAGAATGCAAATGACCTTCTCATGACAAATCACCTCTACCTGCTTCTCGGACAACCAATCCATGCCTACGACCACATCGAAACTTCCAAAAGTAACGGGCATAAGATCAATATCAAAGGTATGACCAGCAAGTTCTATCTTGCAATCCTTAAGGATATACGTAACAGAAATTTGCTTACCATCAACCAATTCTATGACATACTTAGACTCCAATGAAAAAGGCATATCGCTTAAGAGGCTACAAAACTTAGTAGAGATAAAGCTCCTATCGTCCCATGTGTCAAACAGTACAGAAGCAAAACGACCATTAACTGGAAATTTACTAGTAATAGTAGTAGGATCATCTAGAGCCTCGTCTGAACCCATGACAAAGATTGAACCCCTATGTGCATCCTCATGGGGTATTTAACCCGCACGCAGTTGAGCTGACAACCCCTCATTGGGTGTGAACCTCCATACATTTGCTTAATCACGCGAATTAAGCCCCAGTTTGCATCCTCATGGGGTAGTTAACCCGTACATGGTTGAGCTAACACTACGCATTGAGTGTGAACCTCCATACATTTGCTTGAAAGCCTTTCTTTCGTTCGTTCATTCATTAATGCATGCATTCTTTCATTTCGTTCCTCTTTTCATTATCTTCCACTTTACGTTACATAATACTTTTTATTTCATTCATTAACATTCAATGTAAAGCCATGGAAAAATAATCATACATAACAAGGAACATAAACATAAACGGTCAACATCATCATACAGGGCAACTGGAAACACATAAAAGTCAGTGTTGCTGAGTAAGTTCTAGTTTTATAATAAAACATACTTTTCTTTCATTAAAACCATTCATTACTTTCATGCGATCATACATCATACGTACACATAGATAATATCATTATTATCTTCATTAATTGTTCATACATTCTTTCTTTCTTTCATACGTTCATTACTTCCGATGACATGTACATTACCCCGAACATTATGCACGAAGCGGGTAACTGGGCCTGAGGTCTTTCATAGACCTCGAACATTGGGCACGAAGCTAACTCCAGTACCTAGGGCAAGTACATTCACCACTTATATTTTCTCTTTCATTCTAGATCAATGCCATATGCTATACCCCAGACATTGTGCACGAAGCTAGTTACTGGGCCTGAGGTCTGTCATAGACCTCGAACATTATGCACGAAGCTGACTGCAACACCTAGGGCAAGCTGCAAGGATCCCATACATATGGTCAATCACAATGATTGGACCCCAATGTGCATCCTTCCAAGGTAGCTAACCCACACACCATTGAACTAACACCCTTCATTGGGTGTGGACCTCCATACATTTGCTTGCAAGCCTTTCTTATGTTCGTTCATTCATTAATGCATGCATTCTTTCATCATGTTCCTCTTTTCATTATCTTACACTTTACGTTACATAATACTTTCATTTCATTCGTTAACATTCCATGTAAAGCCAAGGGAAAATAATCATACATAATAATAAGGAACATCAACATGCACAGCTAACATCATCATACAGGGCATCCTCATACATACATAACATACATCGTGCATAATCATACAACACCATACATAATCATCGTCTATGCCCAACATAACCTCTATGGCCTCAAAAGTCATATTACATGAACTCCCGAGAATCTTCCACATCAAAACTTACATCTGCACTTCCCCCGAAAGTCAGTAAATAAACTATGTTCCCTCGGGTACACCATCCCTACTAGGGCGTATGGGCACCCTTCAGTCACATGTCCTCCCAGGCGACTGAACCCAAGCAGATAGAAAAAATGCGGATGAATACACATGCGAATGGACCTAATGCGGACGGACCTAATGCGGACGGACCTAGGCGTATGGACCTCAGTCGCATGACCCCCCATGCGAATGAACCTCAGTCGCACAACTCACAAGCGTATGGGATCCAGTCACACGACTCACATGTGAATGAACCTCAGTTGCACGACTAGAATGCGTATGGACCTCAGTCGAATTCCATTCGGTCGCATAGCCCTAACTGATGCAGAATGCAGTTCATCCCAAACCCAATCTGCCATTTTTGACCTCCAAGCTCTTCCAAACCTCTTCTAAGCCCAAATCAACCATCCTAAACCTTAGGAATACATACCACAACACTATACAAGCACACACAAGCCCGAAATCAAACTCCACTCGCATCACACACAAACACATACACACGGGTCAAACACACACATTTCAAAAACGGGTTTCACTATGTGTTCCAGCCCCAAATTAGTTGAAAACGTGTAAAAGAGGGGTCCTAGAACTCAGACAAACAACATTGTTGAGTAGAGCTTTGATTCAACCCGTTACACTTCAACTTTCACGCTCGAATCCACAAGAATCAAGCCTTTCTTTCCTTTTTCTCCCATTCTTCTCTCTTTGGGCAAGTGTGGGGAGGGTGTGGGCTGCCCTCTCCCTCTTATTCCCCTACTCCTCCAATCTTTCTCCCTTTTTGGCAAGTTTGGTCCCCCGACTTCGGACTTTATTTCTTTTTCTTCTTCTGTCGGCTTCAAAGTAAACATCCGGGTGTTACAAAATGTTCATCCGCATTTTCCATACTTAGTCAATGCTCATCCGCATTTCCCACACTTAGTCAATGTTCATCCGCATTGAATTTCATCCGCATTGACTTTCATCCGCATTTGCCAACACTTAAGCAGTTTTCTCTAAAATTAGGCGTGTGAACTACTGTTTGGGCGCATGAGCAGCCTAGGGCACACTATTCATCAGATTTAGTCCCCAATTCTCATCTTTCATGTTCTAAGCTTAAATCTTACATTCTAAGCCTTAGAAAACACAATCATAACATCATTATAAACACATCAAACATACAGGTATAAAACCCAGTTTTATAAGAACATACATTCATGCATTTCCAAACCCCAAAATCAGTTAAAACATGTAAAAAGAGGGGTTCTAGAACTCACCTTTGCAGCTCTTGAGTATGGCTTCTTCCAAACTCATTTGCAATGAGTTCAATCGGCTAGAAACCCACTAAAAACATACACTTGAACACACACAAACATACATAAGCATACACCAGAGGAAATAACCGGTTAAGAACACCATAAAACCATGAGTTCTTACCTTGAATTCAAATTCTCAGCTGGTTCTTCTTCAAAACCCGAAAAATCTGCACCTTATCTCTCTAGAATCCGTAAGAAGAAAGGTGATGTGCAAGAGTGGGCGGCCATCACCTTTATTCACCAACTTTTTCAAAGTTTTGTCCTTTTGACACTTTTTACCCCTTAACTTGGGTAAAATATCTTTTCTTTCTTTTTCTTCACTCTATTCTTCTTTCTTTGACTTTAAAAAAAACCGGGTGTTACAAGTCCACCCCCCTTATATAGGTTTCGTCCTCGAAACCTGTTATTCCTCAAACAGTTGTGGGTAATACTGTCTCATCTCTTCTTCAGTCTCGCACATAGACTCGGATCCTTTCTTGTGCTTCCACTGTACACGCACAAGAGGAACCACTTTATTTCTCAGCCTCTTCTCTTTTCGATCAATGGTCACCACTAGTTGCTCCATGTAATTGTTCCGTTCATCTACTTCCATATTCTCCATTGGAACAATCACATCTTCATCTGCTAGACACTTTCTCAGATGAGATACATGAAATGTCAGATGAATTCCACTTAACTCATATGATAACCCCAATTTATAGGCCACTTCTCCTACTCTAGCAATGATTCGGAAAGGCCCTATGTATCTTGGGCTCAACTTGCCCCGTTTTCGGAACAGAATGATACCCTTCCAAGGTAAGACTTTCAACATAACCCTGTCACCCACCTGAAACTCAATCGGTCTACGTCGTTTATCGGCATAGGACCTCTGTCTATCTTTGGTTGCCTTCATTAAGGCCTTGATCTTTTCAAGCTTTTCAGTCGTAGCCTCGATCACCTCGACGCTTCCTAATTTTTTCTAACCAATATCACCCTAACACATGGGTGTTCAGCATCTCCTACCGTATAGCATCTCATAAGGGGGCATACCAATTTTGGCATGATAACTGTTGTTATATGAGAATTCAACTAACGGTAAGTGGTCATCCCATCCTCCTCCAAAATCGATGACACATGCACGGATCATATCCTCCAGCGTCTGAATGGTCCTTTCCGACTTACCATCTGTCTGAGGATGATAAGCTATGCTGATATGCAACCTCGTCCCCATCGCATCGTGGAATTTCTTCCAAAATTTAGATGTAAACCGGGTGTCACGATCAGACACAATAGACACCGGCACACCATGCCGAGTTACAATCTCCTTAATGAAAAGATCCGCCAGCCTGTTGGATGAATACATCTCACGAATCGGTAGAAAGTGAGCACTCTTTGTCAAACGATCAACTATCACCCAAATAGCATCATACCCTCGCGGTGCGCGGTAGCTTCGTAATCAAATCCATGGTGATGTGCTCCCACTTAACCTCTGGTATATCCAAAGGTTGGATCTTTCCATATGGCTTCTAATGCTCTGCCTTCACTTGCAAGCAAGTAAGGCACTTACTCACATACTCCACTATGTCACGCTTCATACCCCGCCACCAATAATCTTTCTTCATGTCTTGGTACATCTTTGTAGCACCGGGATGAATAGAATATCGAGTCTTTTGAGCTTCATCCATGATCTTCATGCGCAGATCCCCAAAGCGAGAAATCCACATTTGTCCAAATCGGGTTCTAACACCAAGCATGTTTTCACCCAAATCCGCAACCAGGCCTCTCATCCTTTCAGAGTTAAGCTGATCTTCTTTCAATGCCTCATCTTGAAACTCTTTGGCTTACTTCATCATGTCAGAGGTCATGATCAATTGCTACGCTTTCACCCGAATCAGTTCGGGTCTCTCTGTCCGGCTAAGGGTGTCCGCCACCACGTTGGCTTTGCCCGGATGGTAATGGATCTCGCAATCATAATCCTTTATAAGCTCCAACCATCTTCTTTGCCTTATGTTCAAATCTTTCTACTCAAAGAAGTACTTCAAGCGCTTGTGGTCGATGAATATGGTGCACCTTGTACCGTATAGGTAGTGCCTCCAAATCTTTAACGCAAAGACCACGGTTGCTAGCTCCAAGTCATGAGTAGGGTAGTTGACCTCATGAACTTCAACTGTCGGGATACATAGGCTATAACTTTTCCCCTCTGCATTAACACACACCCGAACCCTGAGTAGGAAGCATCAGAATAAACAACCAGATCTTCACTTCCATCGGGTAATCATAGAACATGAGCTTGAGTCGACCTCGCCTTCAATTCCTCGAACACCTTCTCTTGATCTTGACCCCATATGAACTTCACATCTTTTCAGGTCAACTTGGTTAGAGAAGTCTTGAATGAACCTCCTATAGTAGCCCACCAAACCCAAGAAACTATGAATCTCGGATGGCGTCTTTGGAGAGTTCCATTTCATCACCGCCTCCGCCTTTGTCGTGTCCACCATAATCCCGTCAGGATTCACCACATGACCCAAGAATTGGACCTCGCGCAACCAGAATGCGCATTTGGAGAATTTAGCATACAACTTCTCCCTCTTCAATGTCTCCATCACCTCTCGAATGTGACCGGCATGCTCCTCTTCACTCTTGGAATGAATCAGGATATCATCAATAAACACAATCACAGATTTATCCAACATCGGCTGACACACTCGGTACATCAAGTCCATAAAAGCAGTTGGCGCGTTGGTCAAACCAAATGACATAACAAGGAACTCGTATTGACCATAACGCGTACGAAAAGCTGTTTTAGGGACATCCTGCTCTTTTACCATTAAATGATGGTAGCCCGATTGAATATCTATCCTTGAGAACCAACTGGCACCTTGCAGCTGATCAAACAAATCATCAATTCTCTGTAAGGGGTAAAGATTATCTATCGTCAACTTATTCAGCTCACGGTAGTCTATACACATCCTTATACTACCGTCTTTCTTTTTCACGAACTGGACCGGAGCGCCCCAAGGAGAGATACTCGGTCTAATAAACCCCTTATCAAGTAGCTCTTGCAATTGCTCCATCAATTCTTTCATCTCAATAGGAGCCAACCAATACGGTGCCTTGGCAACAGGTTGGGCACCTGGTATTAAATCAATCTGAAACTCGATCTCGCGGTCAGGTGGCACTCCAAGTAAGTCTTCGGGAAACACAACTTGAAAGTCACACATAACCTCGACATCGGACAGTTGTGGTGTTGGTATTTCCACATCCTTCACATAAGCCAAATAGGCGCTACATCCACGCCTCATACACTTTCCCGCCACCGCCATTAAAATCACTTTCGGGATTGTCATGACCCGATCACCATAAACCGTTACCGAACTACCATCAGGCGTTGTCAAATGAATCATCTTCTTGCGACACACAATGTTCGCCTCGTAGTTCGCTAACCAATCCATCCCAAGAACCACATCGAAACCACCTAAGGTCATCACGAATGGTCTAACCGGAAACTTATGACCTTCTAACTCCATATCACATCCCTCTATCACCTCAGAAATTCTGGTAGACCTACCTATGGTAGTTTCTACATCTAAGGGCACATCTATATTCTTACTACTAACAGGCAGTTTAGCATAGAAAGCAGCAGAGATGAAACTTTTACTAGCACCAGAATTGAATAACACAGAGGCTAAAGTTTGGTTTACTAGAAACGTACCTGACACGGCATCAGGGTTCATCCTAGCCTCCTCATGGCGCTCGTCCTCGGTCCTTCACCTCCCGTCTTCTTCACCCCAGAACCCTCAGCCCTCGGCTTTTTACATTCTCTACTCATGTGACCACTTTCCCCACAGTTGAAACACCTCATACCCCCACAGTCTCTAGCCATATAACCAGGCTTCCCACACTTAAAGCAGATGTTTGATCCCCATTTGCATTCTCCAGAATGCTCCTTCCCGCATTAGCCACACCTCTTCGATCCCGTACCAGGCGTGACCACACGGTGATCATCCACCCGTGCCTTCTTGTTACTTGTCGGGGCAGCACCCCGACCGAACCTTTTCTCATTCCAATTTTGGTCACCACCACCCTTCTTACTCACCTCAGCCACCACCACCTCTCATTCGGCATGCAAGCTTCCTGTCAAATCAACTACCGACCTAAACGTGCTTGGTCGGGCAACGATCATGTGCCTACGGATATCTGCCGGCAAGCCCTGAACATACCTCTTGATTTTTCATGACAGAGGCGTCACCTGATCCGGCACCAGTCATGCCATTTCATTAAACTTCGTAGTGTATTGCTGATTGGTCATTGTTCCCGCTTCCAACTGCAAGAACTCTCTCTCAACCTTATCCATCTCCCTATGAGGACAAAACTTCTCAATCACCAATCTTTTCAACTCAGACCACTTCATTCTCCCAATAGCCCGACTACCCTCAGCTTGGACAATATTGTCCCACCAGCATAAAGTTGAGTCCACGAAAGAGTGGGCAGCAAACTTCACTTTCTGATCCTCCTGGCACTCGCTGATGTTTTGAACATCTTCCATTTCTCTAGCTCACCGGTGAGCAGCAGCAGAAGTGCCGTTACCATCAAAAGTTGAGGGCTTGCATCGTTGAAACACCCCGTAGTTACAGCCTTGTACCGCCTCCGGCCCAAGCTCTTCTTCTTCCTCTTCTTCTTCGTCATTAGACAGAACCGTCTCAGTCTCGGGTTGTCTCCTTTCACTCATAGGTCTACTTCTTTCCTTCCTTTCTCCTTCCCTCACAACCTTGATAACTTCGGTCACCACAGATGGTAAGATTGTCTGTATGACCTAGTGCACCTCTTCAACAACAGCCTCCTTCACTAAGGCCCTTAAGTTAGCACTCTCATCACCGCCCTCCGGATGAGGGGTCTCTGGTTCTTCATGAACCACCTTCTCGACTCTAGACCTTCCTCTCATAGTCCATGGTTTAGCACCACGGCCTCCACCACGTGAAGCTTTTGATGATCTACCACTGGCCATCCTCTAACACACACACTGAAAGATTTAAACACCATCACGGTCATTCAAAGGAACAACACAGTTTATGTCAAGTATAGTAAGTCCCTAATTATAGTGGCCAGTTATGATTAGCCATTTACTTTACTCTTCATACTCCAAGCATTACCTACCCTGACTACATCAGTATCTAAATCTACAAGTAGCACATAAACTACATCACATCCGCACATAATACTAATTAACATTAAGAAAATACCTGATGGCACACAGCTACTTGGACTGGCATCCTTCCCTTTCTGTCCCATTTTCAGTTTAAGTTTAGGTTTATTTTGAAAATTTACCCGTTTCACTTAAACTTTGGCTCTGATACCAACTTGTAATGCCCCATTCCCGGGACGCTCACAGTTGGTCAATCATTGCACAAAAAACATACATTTACATTTGACTTTCAGAAAACATCGCAGCGGAACATTAAAATAACTTTTCATTTAATTATAAATGCTTTTGCAAGTTAATAAAATTGTTCATTTCAAAACATCATTCGTTTGCATTACAATGCAAAAACATTAAACAAAAGAATGTCATACAAAATTCCAAGTAGCTGCCCCGCGCCATCCTCAACAATGCTCACCAGCCAACTGGAAAATGCATAAAAAGTCAGTGTTGCTGAGTGAGTTCTAGTTTTATAATAAACCATACTTTATCTTTCGTTTAAAACTGTTATTTACTTTCATTCAATCATAACAGGTTTAAAATGTGATCACAAATCGTACGTACACATAGATAATATTTATTAACTTCATCATTGTTCGTTTCGTACATTTATTATTTTTCATTTCCATCTAGGTCATGTCATGTGCTTAACCCCTCTCTAGAGCACCAAGCAATTCATCTAGGGTTAAGCGACAAGGACCCCATACATATGGTCAATCACAAAGATTGAACCCATGTGTGCATCCTCATGGGGTATTTAACCCGCACACAGTTGAGCTGACAACCCCTCATTGGGTGTAAACCTCCATACATTTTATTAATCACACGAATTAAGCCCAGTGCATCCTCATGGGGTAGCTAACCCGCACACGGTTAAGCTAACATTCTGCATTGAGTGTGAACCTCCATACATTTGCTTGCAAGCCTGTCTTTTGTTCATTCATTCATTAATGCATGCATTCTTTCATTTCGTTCCTCTTTTCATTATCTTCCACTTTAAGTTACATAATACTTTTCATTTCATTCATTAACAGTCAACATAAAGCCATGGGAAAATAAGCACATAACAATGAACATAAACAGTCAACATCATCATACAAGGCATCATACATACATAACATACATCATACATACCATCATGCATAAACATCAATCATACATCATAACATCTATGACCTGAAAAAGTCAACTTACATAGCCCCCGGGAACCTCCCAAGTCAAAACCTAGATTACACTTTTTCTCCAAAAAGTCAGAAATATTCTAAGTGTCCATCCGCATTTGTCTTAGTTAATCCGCATTTACCCTTGTTCATCAGCATTTGTCTTAGTTCATCCGCATTTGCCTTTGTTCATCCGCATTTGTCTTAGTTCATCCGCATTTCTTTTACTTCATCCGTATTTGTTATAGTTCATCCGCATTGACTCTACTCATCCGCATTTCCCATACTTAGTCAATGTACATCCACATTTTCCATACGTAGTCAATGCTCATCTGCATTTCCCACACTTAGTCAATGTGCATCCGCATTGACTTTCATCTGAATTGGCTTTCATCCGCATTTGCCAACACAATGCCCCGCTTTGGTAACTTTCCATGCTCCACAACCTGATTAGTGAGCTTATGAGCTAGTCGGATAACCTGTTGAATAGTAGGGAGATTCGCAGCAGTCACCATTTCTCTGGCACCAATCCACGTAAGTAGAGCTCAATTCACTGACTCGGCAGGTTAACCATGTCAGGACATAGTGGGTCGCCAGCTTATGAGACCTAGTAGTGTAACCTCGATGTCAGATCCTTCCATCTTTAATTACCACTTCTCAGCTTCTAGTTTCTAAACTTCATTACAAGCATAATTTCCTCCATTATAATTGCTTTGAACTCACCCTATGACAAAGCATTAGCCATCTCTTGTCCTTGCATCTAGACTTGAGCATTCCACCACGAGAGCGCTACACCTTCAAGTGTTCTTTTGGCTCCTCCTCAGACTCCCTCCCTGGAGCCTACCGAGGCTCGAGCTAGTCATACAACTAATGTATATGAACTATATCCTCATGATGTGAGGCCACTAAAGCTGTAATAGCCATATGAGGTATGCAGGGTAGGGGTATAATATGGCGTGTCTTGTCAAGGTAGGGATCATACATAGAACATTTTTTTCTTTTTCTAGCATCCTAATCAGGGAAGTGCGATACCAGTCCCAATTGTCAGGATTAGCCATGTCCCGCTCAATTTTTTTTACTCATCCGGAAAGTACACATCAGATATAAATATGGTGGTTTAGAACCATAACTCATAGATGACGAATGAACAATAGGAACCTTGGATTCCTTTCCCGGTGTGTGTCGAATAGGGGATGAAGACGATGATGATGCCATACCGCAGTGTATGTGATGTATGCCAATGAGTATACAGCAAGAGGATGAGCAATGAGTAACTAACTAACAGTGTGCGGTTATAGACAAGTGTGTATGCAACCTAGTTCCCTATAACCAATGGCTCTGATACCAAACTTTCACAACCTCAAAATCCACATGCGGGGTTTTACCGCGAGGCATGTGAACAAACCAGAATCACAGTCATTAGTTACATAGAGCGACACTATATGCCATATTTTAAACAAAACCAAATAAAGTTTGAAACTTGAAAACCACGCGGAAGCGTTTAGTAATTAAAACAAACCCAAAATATAAAAATGTATAATTTGGCAAAACATGTGCCAACTCAACAATTTAAAATCCATAAATGACAACCAATAGTAATGTCTTTTAAATAGAGTCTTAGA
>BJCM01073218.1:0-13781 GCA_018326385.1 Flaveria bidentis | reverse complement strand
ATTAAGCCTAGACTATTCGTCAAGCGATGGACACACTATATATGACAATATATGCTCCAACAAATTCCCCCTTGGACGTTGCTTGCGAATAGTAGATAACACCTCTTACAATCTTCAGTCAATCTTTGCTCTGGTTTCCAATATAATCAAATGAAAAACCATAATAGCCAACGCTGTTGATCCGTCAGGTTGCTACAAAAATACGATTTTTCACGAACCCTAATCTGCCGTAAGCCGAAAAACATAAACTTTGAGACCTGGAGATGTCAAAAACACTGTTTTACTCAAAAACATGATGTTTTTGAATTAAAAATGTGTTTTATACACCAAAACCAATCGAATCACATGCAAAATCAAGAGCCAAGGCTCAGATACCAATTGTGAAGTCGCTGGATCGGTTGACATCCGAACGTGTTTTTGACAAAAGGAAACAAAAACCAAAACCAAGAGACAAACAATAGAACGAACAATAATAGAATGGTTTCATTGATAAAACCTAATGATTACAAGCTCGTTAAAAATAAGAATCACGACTCTTGGCAAGGGGAGATCGAGCATGAAGAAGTATGCTGATAGGCAGAGGATAATGAACTTCTTGAAGCTATATGGATTCTCCAAAAGGAGACTTGGCCCTATGTTTTTATCCACTATGCATGAGCACATTAGGGTGATCAAGTAGAAGATTCAAAGAGGAGAACTTGTTGGCTTACACTCCCCACCAAGTCAGGTCCCTCAGGAAGTGGAGATTAAGGTTGAACCATTTGAGACAACATAACCTGAGTCTCCTGCTAAGCCTCAACAAGCTTCCACTTCTGATCCATAGCCGGGTTCTGTTCCCTCTCAATCTGAACCTGTGAGAGAGGAAGACCCAACTGAGAAAGACAAAGAAGATCAATCAGGTGCTGCAGGCCAGTTTTCTCAGTTAAAAGGTTCAAAGAGGAGAAAAAGGATGGCTTCCAGACCAAAGCTAAAGAAGAAGAAGAAAGAAGCATCCATCTCCACACCTCAGGATGAGTCAGAACATCCATAGGATGTGTAACAAGAGGATGTCCATCAACTCCAGTTCAAATAGCTCCTCTAGCATGAGGAAGACCCATCTTGTCCTTGACATACACCACAAATCTAGAAAGATGGATTGTCATCATAGATCACGATGTTGAAGATGTCTACACATGGCAAGACATTTTCAATCTGGCTCTACATGATCTTTTTGACATGAGAAGACACTTTGAGAGTCTAGGTGATCCGGATAATCTTATAAAGAAAGGAATGGTCATCATAATAATGAGGATTGTGGATATCTGATGTCTTCAAATGTTTTGGTAGCATCAGCCTAGGGGGAGTTTGTAAGGTTTGATACAAGGCTAATGCATCCCAAACACCTAAAGTCTCTCCTACATGCATGCACAAATTTATTGAAGTGGAATGCTTCGGAAGTTTGACACTCTGCCTTAGAAAATATTCTAAGTGTGAAATCTTCCAAAGTCAAGACCAATATCTTCAGAAGACAAACATGAAGTCTTCCGAAGCCAACTCTTGAAGACAGACTTCTTCCAAAGAATTTTGAACACATGCTTTATCTGATGTACCTTTTCCATAATGCTGGACCCCTTTCTGCTGCAACTCTGATAAGACACCAACATTACATAAGTTGGTGAAAGGTCCATGCTTTTGGTAACTATACATTGAGGTCTTGAGCTGGTAACATTCTACTTTATGTACTTTATCCTTTTTGTAATATATTAGGATGTGAGCTATTGCATATCATAGTTACTAGTCAAAAGGAAATATGCCTTTTAACTCTACATTGATTTTGTTGTTGTCTAGATCATGTATCTAGCTGGCCTTCATAGTATGGCCGACTGTAGGTTGTAGTATAAGTATTTCTGGTCCTTTGTATCTTAAACCATTGCTTTGTAATCACTTTTAAGGAACTAGAGAGCAATATACATCATCCTTGAAAACCAACTACTTGTGTTGTTCTTGTTCTGTCTCTTGAATACTTGTGTTTCTTAGTTCTCACTAAAACTAGTTTCTAGTTCCCCGTTTGATTTGATAAGTGTTATTTCACATTCTCCTCTTTGTGTTATTGTGTTGTAAGCAAGTACCCTTAAACGGTCCTGCAATTGGTATCAGAGCATTCCAGGCTCTTGATATAAGATCTCACCATCTTAAGATCCCTCACACACACAAATTACTTAACATCTCAAATGGAAGCTATATCTAAAGCTGATATGGAAACTGGAACCATGATAAAGTCCCCACTGATCACTCTTGATGACTTTGACACTTGGTGCCAAAGAATGGAAGGCTTTTTCAAGTCTCTAGACTGAAGAATGTGGGAGTTTATTGTTACTGGACTTTACATACCAAGCACCTCTTTAGCTGCTGCTGGAGGTGGTATGATCCCCAAGGCTGTGGCTGACTACTCAGATGAAGATAGAAAGAGAGTAGAAATTGATCAAAAGGCCATGACAGTCCTTCAGACTGCTCTTCCAAACTCTGTATATTGAGGTTTCAAGAAATTCAAAATAGCTAAGCAGCTATGCGATGCATTGAAACTGATGAATGAGGGTTCCACTGAAGCCAACGAGAACAAGAAGGATCTCCTAAAGTAGCAATTTGAAAATTTCACCTACAAAACAGGTGAGACCATGACTCAACAATACTTCAGGTATGTTAACATTGTGGATACTCTAGTGGATGTTGGAGTAACTCTTGAAAAAAAGGGATACTGTAAGGAGGTTCATGTCCTCTCTTCCTAGGCAATGGACACATTATTGTGTTGTTATCAAGAGGACTGAGAACCTTATGACTCTTACTTTGACAGAGTTGTATGACATTCTCAGTGGATACCAGATGGAGATGAACATGTAAGGTTCATCTAGTAACTCCAGCTATCAAATGGGTTCAACCCTTCATGTGACTGAAAGGGATAACATAGAATCCTAACATCATCTCATATGCTACCCTGACAACTCGCAAAAAGGTCCTTTCATCACCTTCCCGGAGACACCAAGGGAGAACTATACTAAAAGAAGTTCATTCTAAGAGACAAGTTCTTCTCAAGCTTTTGTGTGTTCTGATGAAAGCTATGGCAGCTTTCTTTTCACCCTTGAAGACCTGGACTGTATCCATCCAGATGATCTAGAGTATATGGAGATAGTCCAGCAAATGGCTCTTCTCACTCACAGAGCCAAGAAGTTCTACAAGCGGACAGGAAGGAAGTTTCCCAACAATACAGCCAATGGAAAGTTTGGACTGGATAAAAGCAAAGTCAAGTGTTACAACTGTAAATTGAATGGACATTTTTCTAGAGAATGAAAGGCACCAAGAACAAATGATGGTCATGCACAATCCAAACCAAACTACACTGATAAAGCTACCCAAAATGAAAAGCCAAAACAGCAAGCTGCAGCTGCTATTGAAGAAATAGGCTTTGACTAGAGCTTTTAGGTGGAAGATGCATCTCCAAATCAAGCATTGATGGCTGCCCATAATGAAGCCAAGGTATTGAAACACCTCTGTACTCCTAAATGTATTCCTAAAGTTCTAAAGTCTCAAAAGCTTCCGAAGTGTTGAAGGTCAAATCCAAACTTCCAAAGGTGGTGTGGAAGTAAAAGAAAGCCCAAGTGACTGAAAGTTCTCCATCAACAACAACAAAAGATCCTCAAAGCATAATTGTAGGATCCATTACTGTTTCATTACCTTCTACTTCCTTTGATAAGCCCAAGACCAATAAGGCTTGGGTTTCCAAATGTAACTAATCATTTTCTTTGTGCATGAAAAACTCAAGACAAACAAGAATTCTGGATCATTGATAGTGGCTGTTCTAGGCACATGACAGGCAATAGGTCACTACTCCAAAATTTTGAAAGAATTGATGGAGGGCCAGTTGCTTTTGGAGGAGATGAAGGTGGTTACATTTATGGAAGGGGCAAGTTCATAAATGGTAAGCTCAGCATTGAGAAAATAAATTTTGTCAAGGAGCTTGGATACAATCTTCTGAGTGTATCCCAATTTTGTGATCAAAGTCATAACATGCTCTTTACGAGCATGAGTGTATTGTTCTCAAGCCTGGGGTGGTCATTTCTCATGAGCATATCCTGCTCAGAGCCCCTAGGAGAGGGAACATGTACAAGATGGATTTGCAAGAAACATCCCCCTTAGGAGAAATTTCATGCTTTCTATCTAAAGCCAATAGTGATAAGTCTTTCCTCTGACATGAAAGAATGTGCCATGTAAACTTTAAGAACATGAATAAATTGATTAAAATGATTTGGTAACTGGAATTCCAAAGAAAGAGTTTACAAGTGATGATCATTGTGTTGCATGCCTAAAAGGGAAACAACACAAAGTATCTCACAAGCCTAAGGAAAGAAACTCCATCAATACACACCTACACTGTTACATATGGATCTCTTTGGCCCCACCAGTGTAATGAGTTTAGGAAGGACCTCTTATTGTTTGGTGATCACAGATGACTTTACAAGATTCACTTAGGTCTTTTTCCTTAAAACTAAGGATGAGACTCCTGAGATTCTGAAGAATTTCATCTTAAAGATTGAGAATCAATATGATCACAAAGTCAAAACCATAAGATGTGATTAAGGAACTGAATTTAAGAACCAAATCCTTGATACATTTTATGATAAAAAGGGTATTACAAGACAATAAAGTGCTCCCAGGACTCCTCAACAAAATGGTGTTACTGAGAGGAGAAATATGACACTGATTGAAGCTGCAAGAACCATGTTGTCTGACTCTAAGCTGTCCATCACCTTTTGGGCAGAGGTAGTCAACACTGCATGCTATATGGAAAACATAGTTTTAGTGGTTAAGACTCATGGAAAGACTCCTTATGAACTTTGGCACAAGAGGAAACCTTTCATTGGTTTTCTCAGGTCATTTGGATGTCCTTGCACCATGTTGAATACCAAATATCAAATTGCCAAATTTGCCGAGAAATCAGATGATGGACACTTCATTGGATACTCTTCTTAAGCTAAGGCTTATAGAGTATACAATCTCAGAACTAGAATTGTTGAGGAGTCAGCCAATGTGACTTTCAATGAACACACACCCAGTGTAGTTGGTTCTAGTCCTGATTGGTTATTTGATCTTGATTTAGTTACCAACTGTTTTAACAAATCTTGTCAGAATGTTTCAGGATCTACAAATATCTTACCTACAGGTGATCCTGATCCAAGATTTAAGCTAAGAAGACCTTCAAGTTACACATCTTCAGCTCCAGTTGTAATTACTTTTGCAAATAAAGTTTCTATCAGCACATAAATGACAAATTCAGCTGATACATCTGAGATGCCTTCAACTTCCAGCTCAGAGGCTCAACAACCAAATAAAGAAACTTCAAATGCAGAAGACAATGGTGGTGGTGATAGTGATCAAGAATTTCTTGATGCTGATAACTACTCCATAGATGAAAACATCAATGACGTCACACACTCATTGGATCAAGTTTCTTTTGATAAGTGTGCTGATGTGGTGGGAGAAGCATCAATGCCATATCTAAACTTTTCTAATTTAGATCTCTCTCATCAATTTGCTGTGATCCCTCAACTAAGGAACCACAAGTCTCACCCTACCACAAACATCATTGGAGATGTTGACACTGGGGTAAGAACAAGAGGACAAACCCATGAAGCAAATGTTTGTCTTCACTCTTGTTTATTATCTCAGATAGAGCCCAAGAAGATTGATGATGATCTGAAGGATGGAATTTGGGTTGAAGCTATGCAAAAGGAGCTGCTTCAATTCAAAAGGCAAAAGGTTTGGCACACATGTCCTCTTCCTCATGAGAAGACTACTATAGGAACCAAATGGGTGTTTAGGAATGAGAAAGATGATAGAGGCATTGTCATAAAAACAAAGCTAGACTATTTGTTCAAGGATACACACAAAAATAAGGAATTGACTACACTGATGTCTTTGCTCTTGTAGCAAGACTGGAAGCTATTAGGATATTCTTGGCATTTTCTGCATCCAAGAACTTCAAGGTCTATCAACTTGATTTCAAGTGTGCTTTGCTTTATGGTGTGATTGATAAAGAGGTGTATGTCAAACAACCACCTAGTTTTGCAAATCCTAATCATCCTGATTATGTCTACAAGCTTGATAATGCTCTTTATGGGCTGCACCAAGCACCAAGGAAATGGTATGAGACTCTATCTAAGTATCTCTGCAAGCATGGATACAAAAAGGGTACTATAGATTGAACTCTCTTCATCAAAGGATAAGGAAATGACTTAATGCTAGTTCAAGTGTATGTAGAAGACATCATCTTTGATTCAACTAATCCAAGGCTCTACAAAGACTTTGAGAAGCTGATGAAGGACAGATTTGAAATGAGTGCCATGGGGGAACTCAATTTCTTTTTAAGAATTCAAGTGAAGCAAGTTGAAGAAGGCATCTTCATAATTCAGTCAAAGTATGTTCAAGATATACTCAAAAGATTCAACATGACTAATTGTTAGATTGCTAAGACACCCATAGCAAGAAATAACTCCCTTAGGCTTGATTTTGAGGGGGAGTGTGTGGATGAACACCTTTACAGGACTATGATTGGGTCTTTTATGTATCTTACAGCTAGCAGGCCTGATATCATGTTTGCCACATGTATTTTTGCAAGATATCAAACCAAGCCCAAGATGTCACACCTTATCACTATCAAGAGAATTCTAAGATATCTCAAAGGTGCCTCAACACTTGGTCTTTGGTATCCTTAGAATTCTGACTTCAACCTGTATGCTTATAAAAATAATGATTATGGTGGTTGCAATATGACTGCAAAGTCTACATTTGGGGGATGTCAGTTTCTTGGTGGAAGGGTTGTCTCATGACAATGCAAGAAATAATCCTGTGTCTCAGCATCAACTGCTGAAGCTGAATGCATTGCTGCTGCAAGTTGCTGTGCTCTAGTGCTTTGGATTCAAAATCAGATGCTTGACTGTGGATTAAATTTCAAGGAGACTCCTATTCACATATACAACAACAGTGCTATCTCTATCACAGAAAATCCTGTGCAACACTCAAGGACAAAACACATCAATATCAGGTATCAGTTAATTAGAGATAACTTTGAAAAGGGATTAATTAAACTAGTTAAAGTTAACACAAATGAACAATATGCTGATCTGTTTATAAAAGCCTTTGATGAACAGAGATTTACGTATCTTATATCAGCTATTGGGATGATTAACTTTGAGTAGTTTTTTCTTAAAACAAGTTCATATATTTCTTAAAATTTGTGTGTCCTAAGTTGTCTAGTTTATCACATTTATAAGCTCTTGTTTTCTCTGGATGAAAACCTTTTGAAGACTTTCCTTAGATTTTTGAAAAATCTTGATCCTTCGGAAGATATGTTTTTATCTTCGGAAGAAATTTATGCCTTCAAAACAAATAATTGCCTAAGTAATTTTCCTTCGGAAGAAATTTCTGGAATATCTTTTGACGTTTAAAATCTCTCTTAGGCACTTATATGTTTTCAAGGATATTTTCCTTCCAAAGCAAATTAACTCTCGGAAGCTTTGTTCTGTTGAACAAAATGACCAAGTCTTAATTCTCTTCCGAAGCAAATTTTTCAAAACTCTTACGAAATTCTTCCGAAGTCATTTTGGCATCTGAAGCTTTTTCATTAAAAACTTCCAAAGACAATTTACCTTCGAAAGTTTTTTCGACTTCCAAGAAAACTACTTTTGAGCAAAAAGCAAACTACTTTTTCAGAGGTGGGATCGACATCTGGATATCAAAGTTTATCCTCTTTCATTAACTTTGTCTTAAATCTTTTTCACATATAAACCCAACGGTTCCCCCCTCTTTCTATCATCTTCATCTTTCCTCCAAACCTAAATTCCCAAATTTCTCTCTGCAACTGCCTTTGTTCATCTTTCCTTCACCTTTAAGCTTTCTAAAATGGCCAACCTTAACCGAAAAATGACCTAGATTTCTCCATGCAGTTAAACAGGCAACACGAAAGGTTGCTCTGTTGAACTCTGAGAAAGATCCACACTTCTCAAAGGTTTGCCAATTCTTGACTCTGTCTAACTACTTCACCTCCCTTACCATCGATCCTGTTATCTTTAAGGAGCATCTGCTTGACTTCTAGAAAACCTATCAAGAGGTTGTTCTACATAGGGAGAAGGCACTATATGCCACAGTGCAGGGGAGGACAATCTTGATCATTCCAGCTATCATCAACACCCATCTTCAGCTGGATGATGAAAAAGGTGAGTTGTCTTTCCCAAAGGAAGCTGTTAATCATTCTTTTGCGTAGATGGGCTATGAGGGAGATTTCTCTATAAAGACCTTTTGGAAAGGGAAGGTCTCATCCAAGTGGAAGTACTTACTACATGTGGTCATCCACAACTTATCCAATAAGCATGGGGGTCGGGACTAGATTCCTGAAAATCTCTCCTTCATAGTGCATGGGATGGTTGAGGGGGTCAAGTTCAGGTACTCTCAATTTGTTTATACAATTTGCTTGCTAACATGGACTCCTTAGAGTATTACATGTTTTCTAGATATGTTCAATACATTCTCAACTATGAACTGGGCTCACAGTTGAGGGAAAGAGGTAATATTCTTAAATTGGGATAGATGAAGCCTGACATCTTTAAAATTTTGAAGAAGCCAACGATTGGCTTCTCAGGGGTAGAAACAACCCTTGTCCCCAAAAATTTTAGAGCTCATTGCTCAAGGTGACAACCTAGCAACACAAGCTAGTGTTGAACCCACACCTTCTACTTCTCAACCACTTAAAAGACCCCAAATTACCCAAACCTACAAAAGAAAATCCAAACAAACCCCGGCTCAAGCTATTGAGTCTGTGCAGGCCCCCATATACTTACCCATACATGAGGAAGTGGATACTGGAGCTCCCACTTCTCCTGAGAAGCAAACCACTCCCATTACTTCAAAGATCAGTGCTGAGGTTCCTCATGCTCAGCCTGATGAGCTCACAAGCCCAACTGCCTTAAGCCTTCATTCTGAGTCTCAACACTCAAGTGAACAACCTTCAGGGGATAGCTACCATCCCTAACCTTTAGACTTAAACCAACCCATTCCCAACCTAGACTTCTATAATGATAAGAACTTAGGTTTAAATGAGTATAATGAGTCTCTCTATTCCTCTCCTACTCAAAGAGAGATGAGTGCTCTTGACTTAACTGTGTCTAGCCCACATCAGTCACCTATCATTGAGGTGGATCCTTCTTAACCTGTTCAGGAGATCCATATGGAAGAGGCTCTCACTTTAGCAAGTGATTACCTCATTTAGACCTTAACCATGGTAACTCAGCCCATTGAAACTTCAACTGAAGCTGTCATTGAGTAGAGGAAATCCAACAGCCAAGAACTCCATGCTAGTGGTGAGAAAGAAGAGTTTGGTCTAATTCTCTCATCCCCTAATGGTTCTTCTAATGAAGAGGAGAGGAATTTGAGACTAAAGGTGCAAAAACTGTCACAAACATACACCTATCTAGTCACAAAGGTTAGTCACCTTGAATCTCAGGTGACTACCCTGCAAAACAAGGTCAATGATCAACAACTTGTGATTTATTATCTCAAGGAAAAACTAGTTGGGAGACCTCTAAGAACCAGGAACACAAGAACCTGTGAATATGGTTGACCTAACCTCTAGCTCATCTATGCAAGTGGATGATTCTACCAAAAAGGGGGAGAAAGTCATCACAAACAACCTGGGAGTTCTTCATAGAGCATGGATATTGAAGACTCACTATCTTCACTTACAACTGTTTACACTTAGCAACTTCCTCAAGTTCACATTTATGTGGACTCTATAGACTCTTTCATTCAAAGTCTTTTTGAGGAAGGGATACCAAAGGCAATGTCATCTCCACCTCAAGGAACTTCAAATCATATTATAAGGTGGATGTATGATGAAAATAGAAGAGCCCTTATCATTCAAAGAGTTCAAGGGCAGCAAGAAGTCTTCAACTTTTAGACTTTGAACTTCTATGAAAGTCTTGACCTTGTCAGCATGCCACTTGTCAACCAAAGCCAATCTAGACAAGCTAACAGGCTGGCTTAAAGGATTCAAGACAGGATCACTATAGAGTTCAGCTTTAGAAGGAGACTAAGGTAATCAGGCAATATCATTGGTCAATTAGATGTTGAGGCATACCCTAAGATTAGTTTCATAGGGGAAACCTTGACTGAAGGCCCAGTAGTAGAACCTGAGAGCCCTATCTCACCATCAACTGCTTCAAAGATCTATTCCCTTGATGAGACACCTGTTGGTGAAGGTGCATCTCAACCTTTCTCTGGCCAGAGCTTGGAAGCTACACCAAGCAATGAAGGCCAAAGCTCTCTCTAACCTGAGTCACAAAGGTCTGTGAGTGACAAAGGAAAAGAAAAAATGAATTCTAAGGAGATTGAGGAGGAGAGAGAGAGGAAAAGGAAGCTAACGGGAGAAGAGTTCCTCTACTAGGTCTGCAAGATTCATGAGTTGAGGGTAGTCTGAATCAACTACTTTCAAACTAAAAACTATGACATTGATAATATCATCTCTCTTCCCTTTGATGAATTAAGTGAACTGGCTGAAATGGAATTGTCAAAGGAAAGAAAGGAGGCAAAGGATGCAAAATTACTTCTTCAAATCAAAGAAGAAAAAAGACAGAAAAGACTCTATAAGCATGTGCCTACTCTCTCCCCAGTTCAAGAAAGTCCTGTACAAGAGGATGTGGCTCCACAAGAACCTCAGGTAGACAAAGAAACGAATAAGATCAACATGATCAACTACCTGAGTGCCATAGGCCTCTATCAGGCTGATGCACTTCTTCCCTTACCCTTTGATTACATTAAGTTTGAGTACCTCAAACAGCTTGAACATGAGTTAGTCAAAGAAAGAACGATCACTAAGAGAAAGTTAAGGGAAGAGGCTGCAAACTCAAGAGCCATCATCCAGAAAAGTATGAAGAAGTCTGGTGATAGGCAGAGGATGATGAGCTTCTTGAAGTTGTATGGATTCTCCGAAAGGAGACTTGGCCCTATGTCTCTATCCGAGATTGAAGGCAGTGGTTTGACACATTAGGGGAATTTGATACCGAGATTCATGTAGATGTTAACGAGGCTACTATCATGCTTCAAAACATAAGAATTAATAGTGATCTCAAATTATGCATTTGCGAGGCCCAACACGCAGCGTTAACTGAGGAAAGGAAAGATGAAGATTTGGCGTTTAACGTTCGGTCATAACTAGAGACAAAACCAAACGGCATGTTGTATTTCTTGAATTGACTTTGGATCCCAAAACGTGACAATCTCCGTCACTTCATCATGAACGAAGCTCATCAAACCCGGTATTCTATTCATCCTGGCTCCGATAAGATGTACATGGACCTGTGTGGTCAATATTGGTGGCATGGAATGAAGAAAGACATATCGTCTTATGTTTCAAAGTGCCTCACATGTGCAAGAGTCAAATCCGAACACCAACGACCGAGTGGTTTACTTGAACAACCCAAAATCCCTATGTGGAAATGGGAACATATATCCATGGATTTCATAAACAAGTTACCACGTACCCCTCGTGGCCATGATATTATATGGGTGATTGTTGACCGTTTGACCAAAACGGCACATTTCATACGAATACGAGACACTTACAAGGTTTCAAGATTGACTCGTATCTACATTGAAAAAATTGTAAATCGTCATGGTGTGCCGTTGCACATCATATCCGACCGAGACGCTCATTTCACTTCACACTTTTGGTCGTCTATGCAAAAAATTTTGGGTACTTAATTGGATCTAAGAACGGCTTACCATTCTCAAATAGACGGTCAAACTGAGCAAACCATCCAAACCTTGGAGGATTTACTACATCTTTGTGTCCTTGACTTTGGTGGTGATTGGGATACGCATCTACCGCTTGTGGAATTTTCGTATAACAATAGTTATCACTCGAGTATCAAGATGGCATCATTTGAATCACTTTATGGTTGCAAATTTCGTTCTTTAATTTGTTGGACTGACATTGGTGAGAATCTCATTACTAGTCCTGAGCTTATTCAGGAAATGACCGACAAAGTTTCCAAAATTCTAAATAGCCTTGAGGTGGCTAGAGGTCGTCAAAAGAGTTATGCTGATAAAAGACGCAAAACGTTGGAATTTCAAGTCGATGACATGGTTCTTCTTAAAGTCTCTCCATGGAAAGGTGTAGTTCGCTTTGGGAAGAAGGGTAAGTTAGCCCACGTTTTGTAGGACCTTTCAAGATTCTAAAAAGAATTAGGAAAGTTACTTACAAACTGAAACTACCTTTTGAACTTAACGGAGTTCATCCTGTCTTCCATGTCCCAAACCTGAGGAAATGCCTGGCTGATAAAAAGTTGCATGTTCCTCTAGAGGAAATTCAAATAGATGAGTCATTGCATTTCGTTGAGAAGCGTGTTGAGATTATGGACCGAACCCTGAAAAAGACCCGAACAACTACCACACCGATCGTGAAGGTCCGTTGGGAAAACAAATGTGGAGCTTGGTTCACTTGGGAGCGTGAGGACCATATGAAGGAGAAATACCCGTATTTGTTCGTTTAGTTCTTCTTAATTTCGGGACAAAATTCTTTTAAGTTGGGGATACTGTAACATTATGTATTTTGGTTAATTAAAAGTTTGCATCATTTATTCTTGTAAGGACCATCGTTGCCATTTATGAAACTTATGGGTTGTATATGCTTGTTTCGTAGTTTGACTTTAAACCTTAAAAATTTAAAGTTTATAACTTAACTATTTTGATCATAATAATAAATAATAATAATATTACTAATAGAAAATAAAAATAAATAATAATAATAATAATAATAAGACTAATAATTGTAATTATACAAGTAATTACAACATTTGCTTATTATGTTAAATTCTAAAAATAATAATAAAAGTTAACAATTTATAAAAGTTAAACAATTAATAAGTCGTAAGAATGACTAAAACTAAAATTTTAATTAGGTTGAGGGGGCTTTGTGTCAAATTAGAAACTTTAAATTGAAGTTCTGGCATGAAATGATAACTTGGAATCTACAGGGGCCATATGTGTAAACAATTTGATAACCAAATTCCCCCACCACCTGTAATTCCGGCCATGAGTCCGGCCACTATCCGGCCGACCCCGATGAGCATTAATCAGGTAATTAAGCACACAAAACAATTCGTATATACGTCGCTAACACAAGCCCTTTGTTTGATTTCATTATCAACAACGAATTTGGGTTCGATTTGTAGTAACCCGATTCTAGGGTTCTAGAGATTGGGGGAAACTCTTTGAATTGAGTTTATAATGAAACCGACATAAACCAAAGTCACGACCTTGGTTTACTGGTTACACACACTCACTCAAACATTGAGGTCTCGGGTTCGAACTCAGGCACTTTAAAACCATTCTTTTTGTTTTTTTTTCAGCCTTTTAAAAATATAGATAACTTTTGGAAAATTATTAAAATTAACCTTGTAAACTTTATTTATTTATAAACCACTCTATTCATTTCTATAAATTTATTTTTTAAATATTCTAATATTTTTTTTATTTTTTTATAAAACAAAGACTGTGTTTAGTTTATTTTTATAAAATAGACTTTAAATAATGATTTAAATCACTAAAATTATTTTTGGTTCAAATGTTCTTTTCAATAAATATTGTTAGTTAGTGCTAAATTCTTTTTGCTATAAAAATTTTATCCAAACTTTAAGAACCTTTCAAATTATTATAAGTGTTACTTTTCACATTTTTGTATTATATATATATATATA
>BJCM01073216.1:0-15761 GCA_018326385.1 Flaveria bidentis | reverse complement strand
AGGAAGGTATACCAAGGGCAATGTCATCTCCACCAACTTCAAATTACATTATTAGGTGGATGTATGATGAAAACAGAAGAGCCCTTATCATTCAAAGAGTTCAAGGACAACAAGAAGTCTTCAATTTTCATACTTTGAACTTCTATGAAAGTCTTGATCTTGTCAGCATTCCACTTGTCAACCAAAGCCAATCTAGACAAGCTGAAAAGCTGGCTCAAAGAATTCAAGACAGAATCACTGCAGAGTTCAACTTCAGAAAGAGATTAAGGCAATCAAGCAATATCATTGGTTAACTAGATGTTGAGGCAGACCCTAAGATTAACTTCATAGGGGAAACCTTGACCCCATTGGTAGAACCGAAGAGCTCTGTCTCACAATCAACTGCTGCAAAGGTTCATTCCTTTTATGAGACACCGGCCGATGAAGGTGCATCTCAACCTCTCTCTGGCTAGAGCTTAGAAGCTACACCAAGCAATGAAGGCCAATTTTTTCTCCACCCAAAGTCACAAAGGTCTGTGAGTGATAAAGGGAAAAGAAAAATTACTTATGAGGAGATTGAGGAGGTGGAGAGAGAGAGGAAAAAGAAGTTGAGGGGAGAAAGTTCCTCTACTAGGTATGCAAGACTCGTGGAAGTTGCTATCAAGGCTACCCCCAGGCCAAACACTCAGGATGATTAGTTGAGGGCAGTCAGGATCAACTACTTGTAGAACAGGAACTATGACATTGATAATATCATCTCCTTCTTCTTAGATGAATTAAATGAATTGGTTGACATGGAATTCTCAAAGGAAAGAAAGGAGGTAGAGGGGCAAAGCTACTTCTTCAAATCAAAGAAGAAAGAAGAAAGAAAAGACTGTTCAAGAATGTGCCTACTCTCTCTTAGTTCAAGAAAGTCCTGTACAAGAGGATGTGGTCCCATAAGAACCTCAAGTAGACAAAGAAAAGGATAGGATCAACATGATCAACTACCTGAGGGCCATATGCCTCTATCAGATTGATGCATTTCTTCCCTTACCCTTTGATTACATTGAGTTTGAGTATCTCAAACAACTTGAACTTGAGATAGTCAAAGAAAGAAAGATCACTAAGTGGAAGTTAAGGGAAGAAGCTGCAAAGTCAAAAGTTATCATCTAGAAAAGTATGAAGAAGTCTGTTGATAGGTAGAGGATGATGAGCTTCTTGAAGTTGTATGGATTCTCCAGAAGGAGACAGGGCCCTATATCTCTGTCCATCATGGATGAGCACATTAGGGTGATCAAGCACTAGATTCAAATAGGTGAACTTGTTGACTTACACTCCCCATTAAGTTAGGTCCATCAGGAAGTAGAGATTAAGGTTGAACCATTTGAGACAACACAACAAGAATCTCCTATTGAGCCTCAGGAAGCTTTCACTTCAGATCCACAGCAGGTTTCTGTCCCCTCTCAATTTGTCCCTGTGAGAAAGGAAACCCCTATTGAGAAAGACAAAGAAGATCAATCAGGTGTTGCAGGCCAGTATTCTTAGTTAAAAGGTTCAAATAGGAGAAAAAGGATGGCTTTCAAACCAAAGCCAAAGAAGAAGAAGAAAGAAGCATCCATCTCCAAACCTCAGGATGAGTCAGAACATCCTGAGGATGTGCAAAAAGAGGATGCTCCACCTACTCCAATTCAAGTAGCTCCTCTAGCATCAGGAAGACCTATCTTGTCCTGGACATACACTACAAATCCAGAAAGATGGCATGTCATCATAGATCAAGGTATTGAAAATGTCTACACATGGCAGGCTATGATCAATCTGCCTCTTCATGATCTCTTTGACATGAGAAGACACTTTGAGAATCTGAGTGATCCTGATCATTTTATGAAAAAAGGGATGGTCATTATCCTAATGAGTATTGTTGATATCTGAAGTCTTCAAGTGTTTTGATAGCATCAGCCTAAGGGGAGTTTGTAAGGTTTAATATAAATCTGATGCAACCCAAACACCCAAACTCTCTCCTGCATGCATGCACAAGTGTACTAAAGTGGAATGTTTTGGAATTTTCATACTTTGCCTTAGAAAATACTAAGTGTAAGATCTTCCAAAGCCAAGACCAATATCTTTCGAAGCCAAAGATGAAGTCATCCAAAGCTTCAAAGACAAAGTCTTCAGAAGCCAACACTTGATGATAGAAAGACTTTTTGAACACATGCTTTATCTGATGTACCTTTTATAGAAAGTTGGACCCCTTTCCGCTGCAACTCTGATGAGACACCAACTTTACATAAGTTGGTGAAAGGTCCATACTTTTGGTAACTATACATTGAGGTCTTGAGTCTGTAACTTTCTACTTTATGTACTTTATCCTTTTTGTAATATATTAGGATGTGAGCTATGGCATGTCATAGTCACTAGTCAAAAGGCAATATGCCTTTTGACTCTACATTATATTGTGTTTGTTGTCTAGTCAATTGTATCCAGCTGGCTTTTAAAGTATGGCCGGCTGTAGGTTATAGTATATGTATCTCAAGTACTTGTAACTTTCTGATATGCTTTTATAACATTTGTAATAGAACTTGAGAGGCAATATACAACATTCTTGAAAACAAATTACTTGTGTGTTTTGCCAACTTGTTCTGTCTCTTATTTATTTGTGTTCTTAGCATCTTTACCAAAAGGATAACTAGTTCCCTATTTGATCTGTTAAGTGTTCTTAGCAACTCTCCTCATTGTGTTATATTGTTGTAAGTACATACCCTTCACCGAACCTGCAAGCCTTATCTATTATCTTCCCAATTAAATCCTCATAATGAGGAATCTACATCCGACTGAATCGAGTTCTAACACCTAGAGTGTTTTCAGCCAACTCCACGACTAGACCTCTCCCCTTTTAGAGTTAAGATGATCTTCCTTCAATGCCTCATCTTGAAACTCCTTGACCTGCTTCATCATATCGGAGGTCATAATCAATTAGTAAGCCTTTACCCAAATTTGTTCGGGCCTCTCCTTTCGGCTACGGGCTTTGCCCGGATGGTAATGGATCTCATAATCGTAATCCTTTGTCTCATATTCAAATCCTTCTACTCGAAGAAGTACTTTAACTTCTTATGGTCCATGAAGATTGTGCACTTCATCCCATACAGGTAGTGCCTCCAAATCTTTAACGCGAAGACCACAACTACTAGCTCCAAGTCATGAGTAGGAAAATGGACCTCATGAACTTTCAATTGTCAGGATGCATAAGCTATACATTTTCCTCGCTGCATCAACACGCAACCCAACCCCGAGTAAGAAGCATCTGAAAAGACTACCAAATCTTCGCTTCCTTCGGGTAATGACAAGACAGGAGCCTGAGTCGACCTTGCCTTTAGCTCCTCAAAGCCGTCTCTTGCTCTTGACCCCATACAAATTTCACATCCTTACGGATCAACTTGGTCAGTGGAGAAGTTATCTAAGAGAAGTCTTAGATGAATCTTCTATAATAGCCTGCCCAAGAAACTACGGAGCTTGAATGGCGTCTTTGGAGGCTTCCATTGCATCACCGCCTCCACCTTTGCTGGGTCCACCATAATGCCCTCAGGATTCACCACATGACCTAAGAACTAAACTTCACCAAACTAGAACGCGCCCTTGGAGAACTTGGCATACAACTTCTCCTTTCTTAGCATCTTTAACACTTCCCGAATGTGATCGGCATGCTCCTCCTTGCTCTGTGAATAAATCAGGATACCATCGATGAACACAATCACTAATTTATCCAACATCCGACACACTCGATTCATCAAATCCATAAAAGCAGCTAGCGCATTGGTTAAACCAAATGACACAACAAGGAACTCATAGTGTCCTTAACGCATATGAAAAGTTGTTTTAGGAATATCTTGTATCTTCACTTTCAACTGATGGTAGCCAGATCGAAGGTCTATTCTTGAGAACCAACTAGCACCTTGGAGCTAATCAAACAAGTCATCAATCCTTGGTAATGGATACCCATTCTTCACTGTCAACTTATTTAGGTTGCAGTAGTCAATACACATCCTCATACTATCATCCTTCTTTTTCACGAACAATATCGGAGCACCCCAAGGAGAAATACTCAGTCTAATGAACATCTTATCAAGCAACTCCTTCAATTGCTCCATCAGTTCCTTCATATTGGTCGGAGCCAACCGATACAGTTCCTTAGCTACAGGCTGGGCACCGGGTAACAAGTCGATGTAAAACTCGAACTCACGGTCTGGTGGCACACCTGTTAAATCTTCTAGGAACACGTCTGGGAAGTCACACACAATCGGTACATCAAACAGTTGTGGTGTTCGCGTATCCACATCCTTCACGTAGGACAAAAAGGCACTACATTCACGCCTCATGGACTTTCCCACCACTGCCATCGAAACCACCTTTAGGAGAGTCGTAAATCGATCACCATAAATCGTCACCAAAATCCTATCAGGCACTGTCAGTCTAATCATATTCGTGAGTCATACGATATTCGCCTCGTAGTCCACCAACCAATCCATTCCCAGGACTACATCGAAACCACCTAAGGTCATCAAGAATGGTCTAACAAGAAAATTATGACCTTCTAATTCCATATCACAGCTTTCTATCATCTTAGAATTCCTGGTAGACTTACCTATGGTAGTTTCTACATTGAAAGGCTCACCAATAATACTACTCCTAATAGGCAACTTAGCATAAAAGGCAGCAGAAATGAACTCCCACTAGCACCAAAATCAAATAACACTAAGGCAAGAGTTTGGTTTATTAGAAACAGACCTGACACCACATTGGGGTCCGTCCTAGCCTCCTCTTAGGTCATTGTGAAGTCTCTGGCGCTCACCTCCTACCCTTCACCTCCTTCCTTCTTTGCTACCACAAAAGTTTCAACCCTCGGCTTCTTATAGTCCCTGCTCATGTTGTCCTCCCCGCAATAGTTAAAACACCTTGCCACCTTGCACTCTCTTGCCATGCGGCCAGGCTTCCCACACTAGAAGCACAAATTCAGTCCCGACATACATTCTCCAGCGTGATCCTTTCCACATTTGCCACACCTCTTTATCCTTGCACTCGATGTGGCTACACACCGATCATCCACCCTTGAAACCTTGTTGTTTGCCGGGGAACCACCCCGACCAAACCTTTTCCCATTCCAGTTCAGGTTGGCACCACCTTTCTTACTCACCTCAGCCACAACCACTTTCTAGTTGTCATACAGCCTTCCCGCCAAATCAACCACCGACCTAAACATACTCGGTCGGGTGGCGATCATGTGCATGCGGATGTCTGCTGGCAATCCCTGAATGTATCTCTTGATCTTCCGTGAAAAGGTTCTCACCTGATCCGGCACCAGCCATGCCATCTCATTGAATTTGGTGGTGCATTGCTAATGTGTCTTGGTTCCCACCTGCAACTTCAAGAACTCCCTCTCAACCTTGTCCAACTTTTGGTGAGGACAGAACTCCTCGATCACCAACTTCTTCAACTTTGCCTACCTCATCCTCCCGATAGCCTTACTACCCTCAGGTTGAATGATATTGTCCCACCAACATAAGGCCGAGTCCACAAAGGAGTGGGCAGCAAACTTCACCTTCTGATCCTCCCGGCACTCGCTGATATCTAGAACAACTTCTATTTCTCTCACCCACCGGTGAGTAGTAGCAACAGTGCCATTGTCATTAAAAGTCGGGGGCTTGCATCTTTGAAATGCCTCATAGTTACAGCCTCGTGTCTCGTCTGGCATAGGCTCTTCCTCTTCTTCCTCGTTAGTAGAGACAACCATCTCAGTCTCCGGTTGCTATCTCCCTCCTAAGGACCTGCTTCTCTCTTTCCTTTCTCTTTCTCTCACGGGCTTGAGCACTTCGAGCTCTTCATGAACCACTTCTTCAGCTCTAGGCCTTCCTCTCGTGACCAGTGGTCCAGCACCATGTCCACCATTGCTTCCACCTTGAGAAGCCTTAGAAGATCTACCCCCAGCCATCCTCTAACTACGCTATAAGATCCAAACACCAACATGGTCATTCAAGGGAATAGCTCAATTTATGTCAAGTATAGTAAGTCCCTAATTATAGTGGCCAATTGTGATTAGCCACTTACTTTACTCTTCATACCCCAAGCATTTACTATCTTGACTACATCAGTATCTAAATCTACTAAAGGCACATAAACAACATAACAAGCACATGTAATATCGGTTATCATTAAAGAAAATACTTGATGGCATGTAGCTTCTCAGACCGGTATCCCTTCCCTTTTGTCCTATTCTCAGTTTAAGTTTAGGTTTATCTTGAAAATTTTAACCCGTTTCACTTAAGAACTTTGGCTCTGATACGAACTTGTAATGCCCCATTTTTAGGGACGCTTATAGCTGGACAATCATCGCACATAAAACATAAAACATTTATTTAAGTGTACTAAAACAATACAGCGGATAATTTAAAATCATTTCATTCATTGCTTATATTCCGGACCAATGTCATGTGATATACCCCGAACATTGTGCACGAAGCTGGTTATTAGGCCTAACGTCTATCAATAGACCCCGAACATTGTGCACGACGCTGACTCTAGTGCCTAGGGCAAGCGGCAAGGATCTTATACATATGGTCAATCACAAAGATTAGATCCCAGTGTGCATACTGGGTAGCTAACCCACACACCGTTGAGCTAACACCCTTTATTGGGTGTGAACCTTCCATACAGTGCTTGCAAGACTTTCTTACATTCATTCTTCCGTTAACGCATGCATTCAATCTTTTGTTACATTCCCCTTATCATTATCATTAACTTCTACTTTATGTTACATAATACTTTTCATACATTTCATAATCCTAACACGTAAGTTACGGAATAATACATAATATGAACGTAAGGAAACATAACAAGAACATACATACAATCACATAAACATCACATACCTCATCACACATCAACATAAACATCCTGCATCGCCCATTCACATACACATACACATGCACAACAAGTTTGTAAGGATTAAACGCAAGGCTAAACACCCAAAATCTCTCCTGCACGCATGCACAAGTGTACTGAAGTGGAATGCTTCGGAAGTTTCACACTCTGCCGTAGAAAATTACTCTAAGTGTGAAATCTTCTGAAGGCAAGACCAATATCTTCCGAAGCCAAAGATGAAGTCTTCCGAAGCTTCAAAGACAAAGTCTTCAAAAGCCTACACTTGAAGATAGATTTCTTCTAAAGTCTTTTTGAATAAACGCTTTATTTGATGTATCTTTTCCATAAAGCTGGACACCTTTCCGCTGCAACTCTGATAAGACACCAACTTTACATAAGTTGGTGAAAGGTCCCACGCTTTTGGTAAATGTATATTGAGGTCTTGAGTCTGTAACTTTCTACTTTATGTACTTTATCATTTTTCTAATATATTAGGATGTGAGATATGACATGTCATAGTCACTAGTCAAAAGGCAATCTGCCTTTTGAGTCTCCATTGTTTTTGTTGTTCTGATCATGTATCCAGCTGGCCTTCAAAGTATGGCCGGCTATAGGTAGTAGCATAAGTATCTCTAGTCCTTGTATCTTATTATTATTACTTTGAAAACACTTGTAAGGAACTAGAGAGAAATATACATCAACCTTGAAAACCAACTACTTGTGTTGTTCTTGTTTTATCTCTCATACACTTGTGTTTCTTAGTTCTCATTTAACGGGTTTTCTAGTTCCCCATTTGAACTGTTAAGTGTTTTTGCGCACTCTCCTTTTGGTGTTGTTGTGTTGTAAGCAAGCACCCTTCAACGGTCCTGCATTTGGTATTAGAGCATTCCAGGCTCTTAAAATAAGATCTCACCATCTTAAGATCCCTCACACACACAAAATACTAAACATCTCAAATGGCAGCTATCTCTAAAGTTGATATGGAAACTAGAACTATGACAAAGTCCCCACTGATCACTCTTGATGTGCCAAAGAACGGAAGGCTTTATCAAGTCTCTAGACTTAAGAATGTGGGAATCTGTTGTCACTAGACCTTACATACCCAACACCTCTTCAGCTGCTGCTGGAGGTGGTATGATCCCCAAGGTTGTGACTGACTACTCAGATGAAGATAGAAAGTGAGTAGAAATTGATAAAATGGCCATGATAGCCCTTGAGACTGTTCTTCCAAACTCTGTATACAGAGGTTTCAAGAAATGCAAAACAGCTAAGCAGTTATGGGATGCATTGAAACTAATGTATGAGGGTTCTACTGAAGCCAAGGAGAACAAGAAGGATCTCCTAAAGCAGTAGTTTGAAAAGTTCAACTTCAAAATAGGTGAGACCATGACTTAGCAATACTTTAGGTATGTTGAGATTGTGGATACTCTAGTGGATGTTGTAGTAACTCTTGAAAACATGGATATTGTAAGGAAGTTCATGTCCTCTCTTCCTAGGCAATAGAACATTATTGTGTTGTTATCAAGAGGAATGAGAATCTTAATACTCTCACTTTGACAAAGTTGTATGGCATTCTCAGTGGATACCAGATGGAATTGAACATGCAAGGTTCATCTGGTAACTCCAGCAATCAAATGAGTTCAGTCCTTTATGTGACTTAAAGGGATAGGAAAGAACCCCATCATCATCTCATATGCTACCCTGATAACTCACAAAAGGGTCCTTTCATCACGTTCCCTGAGACACCAAGGGATAACTATACTCAAGGAAGCCTATTCCAAGAGACAAGCTCTTCTCAAGCCTTTATGTCTTTTGATTAAAGTTGGGACAGCTTGCTCTTCACCTTTGAAGACCTGGACTGTATCCATCCAGATGATCTGGAGTATATAGAGATAGTCCAGCAAATGGATCTTCTCACACATAAAGCCAAGAAGTTCTACAAGCGGGTAGGAAGGAAGTTTCCCAGCAATACAACGAGTGGAAAGTTAAGTGTTACAACTGTAACCTGATGGGACATTTTGCTAGAGAGTGTAAGGCACCGAGAACAAATGGCAGCCAAGCACAATCCAGACCAAACTACACTAATAAAGCCACTCAGAATGAGAAGCTAAAGCAGCAAGCTACATTTGTTGTTGAAGAAGGAGGCCTTGACTAGAGCTTTCAGGTAGAAGATGCATCTCCAAATCAAGCATTGATGGCTGACCATGATGTGGCCAAGGTATTGGAACATCTTTATACCCCTGAGTGTATTGCTAAAGTTAACAGATACAGATCCTACAACTTAGAGATGAGATCTGATCGTGAGTCTTTGAACATCTTAAAATCTGATTTTAGAAATGCCGAAAATGATTATAGGTTAAAAATAGAGTACTTAGAGAAAATCGTTTCAGTTCTAAAACACGAGCATATTAGTTATAGGACTAAGATCAAGGATCTCATAACTAAGTTGACCGAATGCCAGGCTGAGCTTGTGATCAACAAAGCCAGGGTAGAAAAATATGTTCTTGAAGAAGAGACGTTCAAGAACATCATATCCTCATCCTTGCATGCAAAAGTTTGTTATCAAAACAAGCAGGGACTGGGATCTAATGAGATAGCTCTTCTATACACAATCTTTTCTGTAAGATCACATAGGTGTGGAACTTTTGAAAATGAGCTTCCTCTCATAGAACCCTTAAGTGAAGAGGATGAAGAAGTGATAGTGAAAAATTCCTCTGAGAAGATTGAAGAGGAGGATTCAAAAAAGGGTAATTATCCTTCTGAGGAGAGCAAGAATCCTGTGATGACCAAGTCTATGAGGAAGAAAACCTGATCAGAAAGAGTAAGAGAAAAGCTAAGAGGGCTCAGGAGATCAAGGCCACTTTTGACTCTAAGCAGAAACAAGAACTTATCTCCGGAGGGTTTGAAATGGTTAAGACTGTAGACATCAACCTCAACTCTTCTACCAAGAGTTCTGGTTTATGTTCAAATCGTCTCAGCATCAAGAAGAAGGCTGATCTGTTGTGTACCATTGCTACACAACCTGAACCATCCAACTCCAAGAATAGTTCTCAGCCCAAAAGGACTGTCTCAGCATATGCAAAGATGAAGTTGGAGAAGGGATGTGATCAAAGTCAGCCTTGTTCTTAGAAGAACGCTCTTAGGAAGAAAAAGATGGAATATGTTATGTGTGAGAGTACTTCTCACCTTGCTAAGGATTGTCCATACAATCCAAGAGTTACTCTTCATATGATCAGGAAAGAGACTTCCAAGAGCTCTATGAAGAATTCAGCTTTGGAAGGAAAATATTTTTCCTTCGGAAGCTTCAAAGTGAAGAAGAAGGCAAATGGAAAATTCCCTTTGGAAGAAAATTTGGTCTCGGAACAAAGGAATACTTCCGAAGCACTGAAGTCTGCTATAGTGTTAGCAGGATCTTTCGATGGTCCAGTAATCAAAACTTTTGAAGCTGCAAAAGCTTCTAAAGTGTTGAGGATCAAGTCCAAACTTCCGAAGGTGGTGCGGAAGTCAAAGAAATACCAAGTGACTGAAGGTTCTCCATCAACAACAACAAAATATTCTGAAAGTACAACTATAGGATCTATCACTGTTTCATTACCTTCTACTTCTTTTGATGAGCCCAAGACCAATAAGGCTGGGTTTCCAAAGGTAACTAATCATTTTCTTTGTGCAGGAACAACTCAAGACAAACAAGAATATCTAGATCATTGATAGTGGTTGTTCCAGGCACATGACAGGCAATAGGTCACTACTCCAAAACTTTAAAAGAATTGATAGAGGGGTAATTGCTTTTGGAGGAGATGAAGGAGGTTACATTTCTGGAAGGGGCAAGGTCATAAATTGTAAGCTCAACATTGAGAAGGTAAACTTTGTCAATGAGCTTGGGTACCATCTTTAGAGTGTATCCTAATTTTGTGATCAGAGTCATAACATGCTCTTTACTGAGTATGAGTGCATTATTCTCAATTCCGGGGTGATCATTCGTCATGAGCATATCCTGCTCAGAGACCCTAGGAGTAGGAACATGTACAAGATGTATTTTCAAGAAACATCTCCCTCAGGAGAAGTCTCATACTTTCTGTCTAAAGCTAATAGTGATGAGTCTTTCCTCTGGCATAAAAGAATGTGCCATGTAAACTTTAGAAACATGAATAAACTAATTAAGAATGATTTGGTAACTGGAATGACAAAGAAAGTGTTTACAAGTGATGTCCATTTTGTTGCATGCCTAAAAGAGAAGCAACATAAGGTATCTCACAAGCCTAAGGAAAGAAACTCCATCACTACACCCCTACATTTGTTACATATGGATCTCTTCGGCAACACCAATGTAATAAGTCTAGGAAGGATCTCTTATTATTTGGTGATCACATATGACTTTATAAAATTCACTTTGGTCTTTTTCCTTTCAACTAAGGATAAGACTCCTAAGATTCTGAAGAATTTCATCTTAAAGATTGAGAATCAATGTGATCACAAGGTCAAAACCATAAGATGTGATCAAGGAATTGAATTTAAGAACCAAATCCTTGATACATTTTGTGATGAAAGGGTATTACAAAACAATAAAGTGCTCCCAGGACTCTTCAGCAAAATGGCGTTACTGAGAGGAGAAACAGGACACTGATTGAAGCTGCAAGAACCATGTTGTCTGACTCTAAGCTACCCATCACCTTCTAGGCAGTGGTAGTCAACACTGCCTGCTATTTGCAAAATAAAGTTTTATTGGTTAAGACTCATGGCAAGACTCCATATTAACTTTGGCACAAGAGGAAACCTTTCATTGGTTTCTCAGGTCATTTGGATGTCTTGCACCATCTTGAATACCAAAGATCAAATTGCTAAATTTGTTGAGAAATCAGATGATGGACACTTCATTGAATACTCTTCTCAAGCTAAGGCTTATTGAGTATACAATCTCATAACCAAAATTGTTGAGGAGTCAGCCAATGTGTCTTTCAATGAACACACCCAGTGAAGCTGGTTCTGGTCCTGATTGGCTATTCGTCTTGATTTAGTTACCAACTGTTTTAAAAAATCTTGTGAGAATGTTTCAGGATCTACAGATATCTTACCTCCAGGTGATCATGATCCAAGATTTGAGCTAAAAAGACCTTCAAGTTACAAATCTTTGGCTCCAGTTGTAACTACTTCTGCAAATGAGGTTTCTATGAGCACAACCATGACAAATTCAGCTGATACATCTGAGATGCCTTTAAATTATAGTTCAGAGGCTCTACAACCAGATAAAGAAGCATCAAATGCAGAAGACAAGGGGGGTGGTGATAGTGATCAAGAATTTCTTGATGCTGATAACCACTCTATAGATGAAAACATCAATGATGTCACACACTCATTGGATCAAGTTTCTCTTGAAAAGTGTGCTGATGTGGTGGGAGAAGCATCACTACCAGATCTAAATTTTTCTAATTTAGATCTCTCTCAACAACTTTCTGTGATCCCTTAACTAAGTTTCCACATGTCTCATCTTACCACAAACATATTTGGAGATGTTTACACTTGGGTAAGAACAAGAGGACAAACCCATGAAGCAAATGTATGTCTTCATTCTTGTTTCTTATCCCAGATAGAGCCTAATAAAATTGATGAGGCTCTGAAGGATGGAAGTTGGGTTGAAGCTATGCAAGAGCTGCTTCAATTCAAAAGGCAGAAGGTTTGGAACCTATGTCCTCTTCCTAAGGGGAAGACTACTATAGCAACCAAATAGATGATTAGGAATAAGAAAGTTGATTGAGGCATTGTCTTCAAATCAAAGCTAGACTATATGTTCAAGGATACACATAAGAAGAAGAAATTGACTACACTGATGTCTTTGCTCCTATAGCAAGAATGGAAGTTGTTAGGATATTCTTGGCATTTGTTGCATCCAAGAACTTCAAGGTCTATCAACTTGATGTCAAGTGTGCTTTTCCATGTGGTGTGATTGATGAAGAGGTGTATGTCAAACAACCACCTAGTTTTGCAGATCATGATCATCCTGATTATATCTGCAAGCTTGATAAGGCTCTTTATGGGTTGCATCAAGCACCAAGGAAGTGGTATGAGACTCTATCTCAATATCTCTACAAGCATGGATATAGAAGGGGTACTATTGATGGAACTCTCTTCATCGAAGGACAGGGAAATGACCTAGTGCTAGTACAAGTGTATGTAGATGACATCATATTAGGTACAACTAATCCAAGGCTCTACAAAGACTTTGAGAAACTGATGAAGGATAAATTTGAAATGAGTGTCATGGGGGAACTCAATTTCTTTCGGGGAATTCAAGTGAAGCAATAAGTCAGACAAAGTATGTTCAGGACATACTCAAAAGGTTTAACATGACTGATTATAAGATTGCTAAGACACCCATAGCAAGAAACCACTCCCTTGGGCCTGATCTTGAGGGGGAGTGTGTAGATGAACACCTTTACACGGATATGTTTGTGTCTCTTATGTATCTTACAGTTAGTAGGCCTGATATCATGTTTGCCACATGTATTTGTGCAAGATATCAAACCAACCCCAAGATGTCTCACCTCATCACTGTCAAGAAAATTCTAAGATACCTCAAAGGTGCTTCAAGAGTTGGTCTTTGGTATCCCAAGAATTCTGACTTCAATCTGTATGCATATACAGATAGTGATTATGGTGGTTGCAATATGACCGCAAAGTCTACATCTAGGGATGTCAATTTCGTGGTGGAAGGGTTGTCTCATGGCAATACAAGAAACAATCATGTGTCTCTGCATCAACTTCTGAAGCTGAGTAGATTGCTACTGCAAGCTGCTGCGCTCAAGTGCTTTGGATTCAGAATCAGATGCTTAACTATGGATTAAATTTCAAGGAGACTCACATTCACATAGACAAAAATAGTGCTATCTCTATCACAGAGAATCTTGTGCAGCACTCAAGGACAAAACAAATAAATATCAGGTATCATTTAATTAGAGATAACATTGAAAAGGGATTAATTAAACAAGTTAAGGTTAACACAAACGAACAATATGCTAATATGTTTACAAAAGCCTTTGATGAACAAAGTTTTAAGTATCTTATATCAGCTATTGAGATGATTAACTTTGAGTAGTTTTTTCTTAAAACTAATTCATATTATTTCTTAAAATCTATGTCCTAAGTTGCTAGTTTATCACCTTCATAAGCTCCTGTTTTCTGTGGATAAAGCTTTTTGAAGATTTCCTTAGAATTTTGAAAAATCTTGATCCTTCGGAAGATATGTTTTTATCTTCGGAAGAAACTTATGCCTTAAGAAAAAATAACTGCCTAAGTAATTTTCCTTCGGAAGAAATTTCTGAAATGTCTTCCGAAGCTTAAAATCTCTCTTAGGCACTTATAAGTTTTCAAGAACCATTTTCTTCCGAAGCAAATTAACTCTCGGAAGCTTTGTTCTGTTGAACAAAACGTCCAAGTCTTAATATTCTTCCTAAGAAAATTTTTCAAAACTCATAGGAAATTATTCCGAAGTCATTTTGGCTTTGGAAGCTTTTTCATTAAAACTCCCAAAGACAATTTACCTTTGGAAGCTTTTTGACTTCCAACAAAATTACTTTTTGAGCAAAAAGCAAAGTACTTTTTCAAAGGTGGGACCGACATCCAGATAACCCAACGGTTCCCCTTCTTTCTATCATCTTCATCTTTCCTCCAAACCTAAATTCCCAAATTTCCCTCTGAAACCTCATTCATTCTTCCTTCCTTCACCTTTAAGCTTTTTCAAAAATGGCCAACCTTAACAGAATAAATGACCCAGATTTCTCCATGCAGTTACACAGGCAACACAAGCAGGTTGCTCAGTTAAACTTTGAGAAAGATCCACACTTCTCAGAGGTTTGTCTATTCTTGGCTCTATCAAACTACTTCACCTCCCATACCATTGATCATACTCTGTATGAGGATCATTTACTTGAATTTTGGAAGACCTGCCAAGAGGTCGTTATGAATGAGGAGAAGAAACTATCTGCCATAGTGCATGGGAGGACAATCTTTATCACTCCGGCCATCATCAACAATCATCTTCAGCTGGATGATGAAGAAGGTGAGGTGTTCTTCCTAAAAGAAGTTGTTAATCATTCCTTTGAGCAGATGGGCTATAAGGGAGATTTCTCTATAAAGACCTTCAGGAAAGGGAAAGTCTCATCTTAGTGGAAATACCTGCATCATGTGGTTATCCCTAACTTGTCCAACAAGCACTGAGGGTGGGACCAGATTCCTAAAGATCTTTTCTTTATTGTGCATGGTATGATTCAAGGAGTCAAGTTCAGGTACTCTCAATTTGTTTATACAAATCTGCTTGTTAACTTGGACTGCTTAGAATATTACATGTTTCCTAGATATGTTCAATACATTCTTAACTATGAACTGGGCTCACAGTTAAGTGAAACATGTAACATTCTTAAATTGGGACAGATGAAGCCCGACATCTTTAAAATTTGAATGAAGCCAACTCTTGGCTTCTCAGGGGTAGAAACAGCCGTTGTCCCAAAAATGTTAGAGCTCATTGCTCAAAGTGACAACCTAGCAACACAGGCTAGTGTTGAACCCACACCTTCTAGATCTCAACCACCAACACAGCCACAAATAACCCTCACCTACAAAATAAAACTCAAACGAACCCCTGCTCAGACTATTGAGTCTGTGCAGCCCCCCATATACTGTTGGGTTTGTTAGAACATAGTGACATTGTTTAACCGTTTAAACTTTCTGAAAAACGCAGCGGAAAGAGGGTTATAACATACTTTATTTTTCTGAAATTTCAAGTTCCAAATAGATGTTATAAGATATGAACAAACCCAAGAACATAAGGATCTTATATATGTGAATAAAACTAGCTATATCAACTTAAAATACACATTATGGACAGCAATAAAAGAGCT